>CM071874.1:27616870-27674984 GCA_036759665.1 Gynandropsis gynandra
TGATGAATTCAATGCTCTCCTAAGCAACAAGACGTGGGACCTTGTCTCTCATCATACTGCAAGCAATGTTGTTGGCTGAAAATGGGTTTTCCGTATCAAACGAAAACCCAATGGTTCCATTGATCGCTACAAGGCTCGATTGGTTGCTAAAGGCTTTCATCAACGTCCGGGAGTGGATTTTCACGAGACTTTCAGTCCAGTGGTCAAGCCCGCCACCATCCGCACCGTGCTTAGCCTTGCAGTCTCCAACGGATGGCACATCAATCAGCTCGATGTCAACAATGCCTTCCTTCAAGGCACAACCACCTGGCTTTATTGACAAGGATCACGCTCTTCACGTGTGCAAACTCCGAAAAGCTATCTATGGTCTCAAACAAGCTCCCCGTGCGTGGTACTCTGAGTTACGGACGTTTTTGCTTCACATTGGCTTCAAGAATTCTCTTGCGGACGCCTCACTCTTTGTGCTCAACACGTCAACTACAAAGCTCTATGTTCTCATCTATGTCGATGATATGATCATCACGGGCTCTTCCTCCACTCACATTCAAAACTTCATCAAGTTGTTGGCGTCTCGGTTCTCAATTAAAGACCTCAGTGCTCTAACCTTCTTTCTAGGCATTGAAGCCACGCGGACACCACAGGGTCCTCACTTGTCGCAGCGGAAGTATATCACGGATCTTCTCATTCGGACCAACATGAATGAGGCGAAGCCTGTCTCGACACCATTGCCATCGACCTCACGGCTCACCGTTTCCTCGGGCTCACCTCTGTCCGACCCCACCGAATTTCGACAAGTAATTGGCAGCCTACAATATCTTGCCCTCACGCGTCCGGATGTTAGCTATGCCGTCAACAAGTTGTCTTAATTCATGTATCAACCCACGGATGAGCATTAGCTTTGCGCCAAACGTGTGCTTCGTTATCTTGCTGGTTCTCGTGCACAAGGTATCTTTCTTGCAGCTCAAAACGCTTTGTCTCTTCCTGCTTTCAGCGATGCGGATTGGGCTGGTGACTCCTCTGATTTCAAATCCACGGGGGCATACATTGTGTATCTTGGCAAACATCTGATATCGTGGTCCTCCAAGAAACAAAATGGCCACTCACGATCATCCCCCGAGGTGGAATATCGGTCCGTAGCCAACACCTCGGCCGAAATTTGTTGGCTGGGTAATCTTCTCATGGATCTTGGTGTCACCCTCTCATTGGCTCCGACCATTTATTGTGATAATATCGGAGCTACTTATCTCAGCGCCAACCCGGTTTTCCACTCCCGTATGAAGCACCTTGCGCTTGATTACTTCTTTGTCCGTGGCCAAATTGAAGCTGGTACACTTCGCGTTTCTCATGTGCACTCCAAGGAACAACTCGCCGACCTCCTCACCAAACCTCTTCCGCGGTTACAATTTCACGAGTTGTGTTCCAAGATTGGAATCACCTCGAGTGATTCATCTTGCGGGGGCGTATGAAAGATATTAGGATATTATTGTATTAAGGGTATTATTGTAATTTACTATTCCCTAATTAGGTCAAATCATTAACCTCTTGTACATATAGTCGTTTATGGCTTTTCAGTAATCAATAATTCAAATTACCATTCACAGGACCTAGGTGAGCTTAAGTACTTTCTTGGAATTGAAGTAACTATATATAATGATAATCTGTTTCTTTCTCAATGGAAATATGCTTTAGATCTTTTGAATGAAACGGGTGAACTCAGGTCTAAGCCGGCCAAGACCCCCATCAAAGATAAATTCAATGACTTGTGTGAAGGGGAACCATTTCATGATACAGAACAATACAGATGACTTGTCAGTAAGTTAATATACCTCGCGATAACAAGACCTAACTCGTGTTATGCTGTGAATCATGTCTGCCACCATATGCATGCTTCGAAAGAACAACATTAGAAAATGGTGGACAGAATCCTCCGATACATCAAGAACGGTCCAAGAAAAGGTATACCAATGAGTAAAAACAACATACTACTCTAATTGGATACTGTGAGGCAAATTGTGTCGGTGACCGTAAAGACCGAAAATCAACAACGGGTTTATGTACCTTTGTCGAGGGGAACCTCATCACTTGAAGAAGTAAAAAGCACGGTGGTCTCTCAATATAGCGCTGAGACCGAGTATCGAGCTATGGCAAATACAACATGTGAGCTCGTTTGGATCCAAGCTCTCCTGAAAGATCTTTTTCTCGAACCTTCATCGGCCATGGTGCTTCATTACGAAAATCAGGCGGCAAATCACATTGCCTCCAACTTGGTGTTCCATGAAAGAACAAAACATATTGATGTTGACTATCATTTTGTTCGAGAGAAGCTCGAATATGGCATCATTGAATTCATATACACAAGAGCCTCAGATAAGTTTGCCGATGTCTTCACCAAAGCCACAAGTGAAAATGTATGCAAAGATCTCCATAATTGAATCGGCCTAGAAGATATCTTCAATCTCTAGGCATCAAATTCAAGCTTAGTCGATCGTCCCTTGAGCTTATAAGTAGTTGTACCAAATTGGTTTTCCTCGAAAAGGTTTTAATGAGGCTCCACTTATGTTGCTCTTGAATGCCTAAGCTTGAAAGGAATGTTAAGTATATGTAGAAAATTTGTCTTTTCTTCTATTCACGTTCGGTCACATCCCACTTTCTTGGCCGATCACGATCCGCTCCCGCATTTTGCCCATCTCCGTGTTTGGATTTGTTCTATGTTCCGTTTTGTGTCCGGTTCTCTTCAAATGTTGGGTCAAAGCCAATTTATGAGCTCGGCGCTCTCCTATGCCTCGTTCATCGTTCCAGCTCGTGCATGTTACATTTAAACTTGTGCTTTGCATTTGTACTTGTATTTTGCTTGTTTTTCTCTTTTCTAGTTGTTAGGATTGCAGTATAAATGTGTAATTTTGTATCTAATGCAAACATAAGAGAATAATTTTATTCTCTCTAAATCTCCCGATCTTTCGCTCACTCTCAATCTCTCTCAATCTCTAGATCTTTTCTCAATCATTATAAACTTGTTTCTACTGAAACATCTTTGGTTTAGAAAATCTACATAGAGACTGACCTTCGACCCCACGAGATATGATCTGAATATTTCAAAGGCGAAAACCACTACAAGCAACGCTTTTTTTTTGTTGAAAAGTAGTTAACCTGCGCATCATCTACAGTGCGACTCGCATAATAAACTCCATGTAAAACCAGACTTTCCTTTGTAAAAAAACTGCTCCCATTGCGTAAATACTAGCGAAAACATTGATCATCTTGTTTTTGTACACGATTCTCGTATGATTTTAGAGACGTTTATGACGATAAGTGCAAAGTTAACATGTGAATTTGTATCATTTTACTTGTTTCCTTGTTTTCGTGTTCTTATAGGTTTTAATGCGTATCCGATTCATTTCGAAGCTAAGGAGCATACAATGGACAAAATATGACATCGAGGGTAATAAGGGATCAAACGAAACAAGAAATGGACAAGTCATGTCCGAGCATGCAACTTAGCACGACGGAGCATGCATGAACGGACACAGCCAAGTTGAGCATGATTAAGTGCACGACCGAACTCTAACCCATAACTAGGTGCACGATCGGGCAATGTAAGCAGCATGATAGGACTCCTTTGTGCCATTCTAAGCCCAAGAGATTTGCACGACCAGAGCATGCCAAGTGCACAGTCGGACACTCTCTTGGTGAGGTAGCACGTTCGGGCATCCTAGCTAGCACGGTTGGGCATTTTATGCAAATTCATCCCTGAGACTACTGCACGAGCCGAGCATGCCAAGTGCACGGTCGGGTACCCTCTTTTCCATCCTCATGGTCATGCATTGAGGAGAGCACGATCGAGCAATGAGCAAAACAACCTATCTATTTTCATGGGATGAAGCATGCCCGACCGGGCATGACATGGAGCCTGATGAAACATGACTTTGTAAAACGGCCTACCAACAAAATTGGTGGATAAGAGTTCCAAGTTAAATGAAATTAACCTAAACTACCCACAAGTGCACGACATGTGTGTAATTACTCTAGGTGTCGATCCCACAGAGACTATGCAACACAACCTAAACCCAAACTATGAATCAAATTTGCAAACGAACGGAATATTGGTTTTAAGAATGGAATACTAAAAACAATAAACTAACGAGTTCTGAACAGTGAGACAAACGTTCTAGGATACGATTGCACCACAAGACTATCGAAACCAACAATGAACCTATCCAATCATGCATTCCCAATCAAGTTATCTAAGGAATATGATCCTAATACGATACATACCCTCTTTCAAGGGATAGACACGTGATTTCGTCAAGTTATCCCCTACTTTGTGGCTGACACCTTAAACTAAACCCATCAGTTCTATGATTCATCCGTTTTACCCTCAATCGCCACTACCCTACTTTCATGGCCTAGCCTCGGTTGTTCTAAGACTGATTTTTTGGAATTAGAATTCTCCTTTTGGTCCTTTTCCTAAGTTCCTAAAACATGCATCTACTTGGCCTTCGTAAACACAAGTCAATCAAGCACTCAGACAAAGAATAGATAAACGAAAATGGGAAATTGCATTCAAAGATAAATCAAAGTGGTTCCGGGATAGCCATGGGCTAATACCTTCTCCTAGAACAAAACGACTACTGGCTCATGCGTTCGAATACAAACAACATAATCGAAATAGATAGTTTAAGAACCATAAAAACCAACGAAACCGAAGTCCTGATCTGATCTTCAATGCTCGTTGAATATCTCTTGCCAAGAACTCACGAACCAGCATTCTCACTGTGCAACTCTCTCTCTTGTTCTCTGCTTTGTGTTCTAACGTGTGTGTAACCGAATCAGTCCTTTGTTATTTGACCCTTTTCTTTTCTTTCCTTTTCTCTTCTCTTTCTTTTCATCCTCTTTCCTGTTTGGCCGTTCTTTTCCATTCTTTGTAGCGTGTTTCCAATTGTTTCCATCGATTGAGCCTTTCCTTTTATGTATTGTAGTTCGTGTTTTGTCATGCCCAATCGGGCACAAGAGTGAGCACGGTCGGGCACATCTTCAAATCAAAGCAGGGTCGGGCTTCACCTATGCCTAGGTCGTGATGCATGTTCGGGGTTACTCTCTGTTTCAAGAGCCCGGTTGGACTGAGGTTGTCTTATATTGAGCACGATCGAGCTGCTATTCATGCACGGTCGGACATTGTTGTTTTCTATTGAGCACGATCGTGCATTTTTGTTTTGTTTGTTGAGCCCAGTCGGTCTGGTAGTGCTGCACGGTCGGGCAGGTTGTTGTGTTCCACGCCCGATGGTGCAATGCATTGTGCTCGGTCATGCACGTTCACATCTTGCTCGTTCCTTGCCATTTCACGTCCTGGTTGCTCTGTTACAATCCTTGATGCTAGTACTTTATCCCGTGTACGTTCTTTAGTTTCGAAATGAATCAATTTCGCATTGAAATCTGTAAGAACACGAAAACACAAAAAAAGAGTAAAACAAATACAAAATCATACTTGCACATCACATCTATATCATAAACATCTCTAAAACATGCAAGAAATACGCGTAAAAAGAAGACGATCGGTAAGCCAAGTGCACGGTTGGGCACTCTCTTGGTGAGGCAGCACGGTCGGGCGTCCTAGCTAGCACGGTTGAGCATTTTATGCAAATTCATCCCCAAAACTACTGCATGGTCTGGGCATGCCAAGTGCACGATCGCGCACCCTCTTTTCCATTCATCACGGTCGGGCGTTAAGGATAGCACGGCCGGACAATGAGCAAAACAACCTATCTATTTGCACAAGATGAAGCATGCCCGACCGGGCATGACATGGAACACGATCGGACATGACTTTGTAAAACTGCCAACCGACCAATTTCGTGGAAATGAATCGGCTAAGGGCTTGGATTAGAAGTTATAAAGTTTCAAGGGCATCATTCATCCATCCATCATCCATAATGCATTCTTCATTCACAGAAACCATTCATCCATCGAGCCCTCTTGATGGGAGTCACACAAGGAGTCGGGAATTGATGTGGATCTTCACTCGTTTGATATTTCTATACTCCTTACTCCATTGATTTATTTTATGTTGTTTAGACTCATGATCGAGTAGTAGATTTATTCTAGGAGAAGGGATTCGCCCATGGCTATCCGAGAACCGTCTTTGTTTTATTTATGAATGCATTTCCCCCTTTCGTTTATGTATTCTTTGTCTGAGCGCTTAATGACGTGTTTACGCATGGCCAAGTATCTGCATGTGTTAGGGATTAGAAGAAGGACCAGAAGGAGAATTCTAGTCCTAGATGATCAGGCTTAGAACTAGGTCACGAAAGTAGGGTAGTAATGGGGTGTCAGCCACGAAATTAGGGGATGACTCAATCCAACCACGTTCACATGCCTTGAGCGAGGGTAGGTTCTACATCAGGATCGTCCATCTTAGAAATCTTGATATGGAATGCACGATTTGATAGATTGTAGATAGGTTTCGGAAGCTTTACGGTGAAATTGGATCCTAGAACGTTTATCTCTTTATTTAGAACTCGTTAATTCACTGCATCATCATATTTGCATCTCACATCCTTATTTAATCGCAGTAAGCATTGATTCTTGTTTTCCATTCTTAGACTGTGTTACATTAGTCCTCGTGGGATCGACACCTTAATTACTACACATGTGTCGTGCACTTGCGGGTAGTTTTAGATTAACTTGTTTAATTTAACACGCATCAAGTTTTTAGCATTGTTGCCGGGGTCTAATTGTCAACACGTTTCAGATTTAGAATCATACTTGTTTTTGTTTTCTTTTATTTTTCTGTTCTTTTTGTACATTCTACTAATTCTTTTTGCTTGTCCTTCATAGGTGCATGACCCGATCTCGAGGTAATTCGAGTTTGCATCGAGTCGATCGCGAGATTGATAGAACGATTAGACAGTAAAAGAAGGGCAAGGAAGAAGAATGAGTAGACACGACCAATCCATAAAAAAACGAACAATCAAAAAGATACAGACAGCCGCAATTACCCGTCGGTAATGTGGCGCAATTATAGCAACCGCAAGCAATTTCTAAAACTTTTTGATACATGTATCATATATTCTATCTCGGACAGCGAATGGGTGAATCTTGTGCGTGTAGTATTTAAGAAAGGTGGAATTACGGTAGTAAAACGAGCTGATTCCAACTAGAACGGTCACGGGCTGGAGGATGTGTATTGATTATTGAAAGCTCAACAAAGCCGCAAGGAAAGATCACTTCCCTCTCCCGCCATCGACCAAATGCTGGAACGCCTAGTGAACCACGCCTACTTTTGTTACTTAGAAGGGTACTCGGGTTTCTTTTAGATTCCCATTCACACCCAAGACAAAGAGAAGACGACTTTCGCATGTTCTTATGGAACGTTCGCTTACCGTCGTATGCCTTTTGACCTTTGCAACGCTCCGGCTACTTTCTAGCGTTGCATGATGGCAATCTTTTCTGATTTGATTGAGCATATTATGATAGTTTTTATAGACGATTTTTCCGTTTATGGCCCTAATTTTGATGGCCCTAATTTTGATGATTGCCTTGTCAATCTCGTCCTAAATTGGAAGAAATGTCATTTCATGGTGAAGGAAGGGATTGTTCTTGGACATATAATATCTTCAAGGTGCATAGAAGTGGACCAGGCTAAGATCAAGGTGACTGAGAAACTTCCTCCACCGGTTTCGGTGAAAGAGATTTGAAGTTTTCTAGGGAACGTTGGTTTCTATCGGATGTTCATCAAGGACTTCTCAAAGATCATGAAACCATTGACGGAGTTGCTGGCCAAGGATTTCACATTCGAATTCTCTAAGGAATGCCATGACACCTTCAAAACGATCAAGAGAACATTAGTTTCAGCACCCATCATTCAACCACAGGATTGGAACCTACCATTTCAGATCATGTGTGACGCTATCAATTATGCGGTTGGAGCTGTTTTTGGGATACCGAAGAGACAAAGCTTCTCATGTCATTTCCTACGCTAGCAAGACCCTATACGACACTCAAATCAACTATGCCAAAACCGAGAAGGAAATCCTTGCTATCGTCTTTGCCTTTGACAAGTTCAAATCATATCTAGTTGGTTCAAAGGTGATTGTCAACACGGATCATGCAGCACTTAAGTACATCTTAGGGAAGAAGGACGCCAAACCATGCCTTATCTGATGGATCCTTCTTTTACAAGAGTTTGATCTTGATATTCGAGATAGGAAAGGGTCGGAGAATGTTGTTGCATATCATCTCTCTCGCATCACTGTGGAGGACAAGAGACCTATCAACAAATCCTTGAGAGAGAACCATATATGCATGGTTACTTCTGGTAAATCTGATCCTTGGTATGCTGATTTTGTCAATTTTCTTGTGAGCGATAAGCTACGCCCTGATCTTTCTTTACATGCGCGCAGGAGATTCTTTACGGACATAAAGCAATACTATTGGGATGATCTGATTCTCTATAGGAGATACATTCTCGAAGAAGAGGTGGAGAACATCCTTTTCCATTGTCCTGGATCGGATTATGGGGGCCATTTCAGCAAGTCTAAGACCGTTTTGAAGGTGCTACAATCAGGTTTTTATTGGCCGACCCTCTTCAAAGATGCACATCGGTACGTTCCTCTTGTGATAGATGTCAATGGACGGGAAATATTTGTAAGAGGAATGATATGCCACAGAACTACATCCTCGAGGTACAGTTGTTTGATGTTGGGGTGTAGATTTTATGGGACCTTTTCCCTCGTCATGTGGCAATCGATATAACTTAGTAAGTGTGGATTATGTATTCAAGTGGGCAGAAGCCATGGTTGCACCGACTAATGACTATAGGGTGGTAACGAAATTTTTCAAGAAGATCATCTTTCCACGTTTTGGTGTCCCTAGAGTAGTCATTAGTGATGGATACTCACACTTTATTGCTAGAAATTTTGAAGCCCTCTTTAGGAAGTATGGTGTGATGAATAAGGTAGCTACACCGCTACCATCCCCAAACTAGTGGACAAGTGGAGGTTTCAAATAGGGGGATCAAGACCATATTAGAGAAAACTTTGTCTGGGTCTCGTAGAGATTGGTCGATGAGATTAGACGATACATTATGGGCCTATACGACTGCATTTAAGACTCCCATTGGCATGACTCCTTTTCAGCTTGTTTATGGCAAGTCTTGTCACCTCCCCGTCGAGCTACAGCACCGCGCCTATTGGGCGAAAAAGCTCCTTAACTTTGAATGAAGAGTGCATGTGAGAAACAACTTTTGCAGATGAATGAGCTAAACGAACTGTGCCTCGATGCATACGAGAACTCTAAGATTTACAAGGAGCGTGCTAAGAGATGGCACGATAAGAAGATCATACCTCATGACTTCCGGTCAGGTGATTTACTTCTACTTTTTAACTCTCGACTTAAGCTTTTCTCGGGAAAACTATGTTCCCGTTGGTCCGGTCCTTTTTAGGTTCGAGAGGTGTTCACACATGGCATAGTAGAACTATCGAGCGAGTCAAGCGGGATATTCAAGGAAACGAGCAGCGCCTAAAGCTATATCAAGCCGCTCACCCGATCGAAAGCAAAAACTCCATCTCCCTACTCGATCCACACATCGCAAACACATGAAGCATGGAGACGTCAAGCTTAACGACGTTAAAGAAGCGCTTTCTGGGAGGCAACCCAGCATTTCGTTTTCTTTTGTTTCATATTTCGAACTTTGTTAATTTATAAATCATAAAAAATAAAAAACATAAAAAAAGAGAAGAAGACCTACAAACATGATTTCACTTTCCTTATCCTCCATCGGAGCTTCACGTCGAGGACGCTGTTGAATTCATGTCTAGGGGCGTAGCTCACGTTTGTCAGGTGATCTTGTTTCATTTTCTTTTGTTTTTCTTAGGTTAGTTTTAGTTTATTCATGAGTCCGAGTCATCCCAGACACTTGTCTGGTTCCATGTTTTGAGATAAACCTTGAACCTAGGATGCTTAAGAAGTTGGCTTTTTCCGTGATATCTTCCATGTTAGAGGTTATTAGTCGGTTGCGGAACAACTTGGTCGTAAGTCTTTGGGAATCCTAGTGTTATTTATGGGAAGTTTAGACGAGTTTGTTAGGTTATTTTCTTGTTCAATATCTCTATCCAAATGATTATACTTCATATAGACGATGCTTTACTTATTCTTCACGAGGATGATTTGACCGCATGAATTGAGCTTGTTTTAGAGAAAAAGAACGCACACTAACACTCCATTATCGATCGAAATAATGCTTCAAAGCATGTTCTGAAACCGATATGAGTGCATCAACCTTGATATTTTTTCGATTGTTCAGGTCTAAGTGATGGGTTGGCGATCATCTTTCTACGTCCTAAGAGCATGGCACATTAAAACGCCATCTACTCCGCATGAATTGAGCTTATTTTGTAGAAAAAGAGCGCACACTAACACTCCGCTATCGATAGAAATAATGCCTCAAAGCATGATCTAAAATCGATATGAGTATATCAACCTTGATAATTTTTCGATGGTTCGAGTCTAATTGGTGGATTCGCGATCATCTTTCTACGTCCTAAGAGTGTGACACATAAAAACGCCATCTACTCCGCTGCATTCTTGAACGAGATGCAAGAGTATACCGTCATCGTTAGCTTAGGACTAAGTAGAGTTTGAATCCCTTCAAATCCGACATCCTAGAAGCCTAGTGTGTTCGTAATATCAATAAAAGAAGAATAAAGAAAGAAAAAAATGGAATAAAAGAATAAAGAAGCTCGAGAATAGAACAAGTATCCTCTTTGATTATGTGATTAGCATTTGTTTGAAGTCTTGTTTGGTAAAGAGAGTTGTGGTTTCTCGCTTCGCTCGTCTTTGATTTGCTTTCTTATAGGTGGCAATGGTGAACCTAAGATGAAGACTGAAAGTTATTAGGCCAAAATTTGCTCTAACTTGTTTGATGATCGAATAGGTTTGCTTTAGCGGTGTTTCTAGGGAAAAGGGAATTCTCGACTTTTATTACGTTTGCCTAGGGACAAGCAAACATTCAAGTCTAGGGGATTTTGATCATCTCATTTTTGTATACGATTTTCGCATGATTTTAGAGACACCTATGATGAAAGTTGCGAACTTTACGTGTAAATTTGTATCCATTTTACTTGTTTCCGTGTTTTTATGATCTTATAGGTTTTAATGCGTATTCGATTCATTTCGAAGCTAAGGAGCATACACGGGACAAAATATGACATCGAGGGTAACAATGGATCAAACGGAACGAGGATTGCACAAGTCATGTCCGAGCACACAACTTAGCACGACCGAGCATGCATCAAGGGATACAGCCCGGTCGAGCATGAGCAAGTGCGTGCACGAACGAAATCTCACCCACAACCAGGTGCCCGACCTAACTCTCACCCATAACCAGGTACACGACGGGGCATGGTAAGAAGCATGGTTGGGCTCCTTTGTACCAATCTAAGCTCGAGAGATGTGCATGACCCAGGCATGCCAAGTGCACGGTCGGGCACTCTCTTGGTGAGGCAGCACGGTCAAGTGTCCTATCTAGCACAGTCTGGTGTTTTACGAAAATTCAGCCCGAGACTACTACATGGGCCGGGCATGCCAAGTGCATGGTCAGGCACCTTCTTTTCAATCTAGCACGGTCGGGTGTGAGGAGAGCACGGTCTGGCAATGAGTAAAACAACCTATCTATTTGCCTGAGATTAAGCATGCCCGATCGAGCATGACATGGAGCACGATCGGGCATGATTTTGTAAAACGGCCTAGCGACGAATTTGGTAGAAATTAGCCGGCTAAGGACTTGGATTTAAAGTTATAAAACTTCAAGGGCATCATTCATCAATCCATCATCCAGAATACATTCTTCATTCACAGAAACCATTCATCCATCGAGCCCTCTTGATGGGAGTCATGGAAGGAGTAGGGAATTGATTCGGATCATCACTCGTTTAATATTTCTATGCTCCTTACTGCAATGATTTCGTTAATATTGTTTAGACTCATGATTGAGTAGTAGATTTGTTCTAGGAGAAGGGATTAGCCCATGGTTGTCCCCGAACCATATTTGATTTGTTTATAAATGCATTTCCCCGATTTGTTTATCTATTCTTTGTTTGAGCGCTTAATGACTTGTGTTTACGAATGACCACGTGTATGCATGTGTTAGGGATTAGGAGAATGACCGAAAGGAGAAACCTAGTCCTAGATGATTAGGCTTAGAACAACCGACACTAGGTCACGAAAGTAGGGTAGTGATGGTTGAGGGTTGAATCGGGCGGATCATGAATCGTATGAGGTTTTGTTGGGGTGTCAGCCACGAAAGTAGGGGAAGACTCAATCGAACCTCATTCCTATGCCTTGAGAGAAGGTAGGTTCTACATCAGGATATTTTCATAGAGAATGCACGATTAGATAAATCGGAGATAGGTTTCGGAAGCTATGCGGTGAAACCGGATTTTAGAATGTTTGTCTCTTTGTTTAGAACTCATTAATCCACTACATCAACATATTTGCATCTCACCATCCTTATTTAATCACATCAAGCATTGATTCTAGTTTTTTAACATGACACGCATCACTTATAAGCTCAAATGGTAACTCAAAATATAGTGGTTGAATGATCAGAGGTGATATCACAACTTTCTATAAAATTTCAAATGCGCTCATCCGTTATCCATTGAAACAAAATTATGTGTCCTTTTTCAGCATTTAAGTGACTGAATAAATGGGCGATAGAATCCTGTGTGCCCCAAGATTTTCCTCATGCCTTTGAAGATTTTCGATGGTTATATCTTGTCAATAACCACAATCTTTTCTTCATCAACCTTTATGCCCTTGGTCGATATCATGCGTCCAAGCACTATTAATTTTTGTACCATAAATTTCTCCCAGTTGAATATGAGATGGGCTTGAAGATACATGTCTAACACTTAAAAAAGGTCTTTTAGACACACATCAAAAGAGGTTATATAGACTGAAAATTCGTCCATAACGACTTTCATAATAGCCTCTATAATTTCCGAGAAAATGGCCATCATGCACAACTTAAAGATTGACGGTGCATTACATATGCCAAATGGCATCCGACTATGGGCAAAAGTGCCATAAGAACATTTGATTGTCATATTCTCTTAGTCTTTCGGATGTATCGGGATTTGAAAGAATCCAGAATACCGGTCTTCAAAACACAAATGAAAATTCGATGCAACTCATTCAAGCATTTGATCAATGAAAGGCAACGAAAAATGGTCATTCCTAGTGTTCAAAGTGAGTTTCCGGTAGTCTATACACAATGTCCAACCCGTTACTGTCCTCATTGGTATTTATTCATTCTTATCATTGCGGATTACCATGATCCCTCACTTTAAAGGTATGACTTGGATAGGGCCCACGAAATATCAGATATTAGGTATATGATACCCGCACTTAAAAATTTCGAAATTTTCTTTTCATTCATGGTCAGATTTAGCCTACGGTAATGCTTTCTAGATTACCAAGAATCATCCTCTAGGAAGATTTGATGCATGCATAAGAAGGGAACTAAACCCTTTAAATCCTCTAGTGTGTACCCTAGTGATTTTCGATACTTTCTATGGGTTTTCCAACTGCATATACATGGATCTTATCTAACCCAATGTTAACAATGACGGGATATGTGGATTAAGGACCTAGAAAAACATATCTCAACCATTGTAATAAAGGTTTAAGTTCCACCTTTGGGTATTTTCGACACTCCAATCTATTTATGTGTTTCTCCTTTCCTTTGAAGATACCCTCGATGTGGTATTGGCCTCCATATTGTGGGCATGCATGCTTCAACAGGTATGAATCGTCCCACAACTGAATTTGGTTAATTTTTGTCTTTTAGAGGATTTGGTCGGCCCGAACGGTTTAATTTATTGGCTTAGTGGATATTGACATCAACAAGTTGTATAGTCTAGAGCGATCGAGCAGCCTGGTTTTGGGTCATCCAGTGAATTCGTTCGACCTAAGCGGTTGAGTTGCTCGCCGAGTGTTGCGCATGCTTACTTGCTCGTTCAAGATCTTGGAGCAATTGTTGTCTACATGCATCCACTTTAGTATGGCTTACATATATTCACTAGTTTGAAGCTAAGAGGTCCATCTCCAAGGGTTCCATATCCCTTATCTCTCCAACAATTTCAGCCATGAGAGCTTCTAAAATATCGATGAAACATATGGAATATACCATTGATGGTTGGTTACCTGTTTTTTCCAAGGTAAATTCCATAGTTTAGTCGCCGATTTTCATTGTTAGTCTTTGTGCTCTAACATGGACGACATCATCCATTGAATTCATAAATGCCCGACGATGATTAGTACTTTTGCATCCTCTTCCATATCAAGTACTATAAAGTCCACCAATACATAGTGGTCTCCAATCTTCAAAGTAATTTCTTCAAGAATGCCTAACGGATATTTGATTGAACAATCTGCCAATTGCAATGCCATCCTTATTGGTTTAAGCTCACCTATGTCGAGCTTCTTATAGTATGAAAAGGGAGTAAACTAATACTAGCACCTATTTCCCAAAGAGTGTGATCAATAGAAACATTATCCAATTTACATGGGATGGGATTGGGAAGCTACCTGAGTTTTCCCACATAGAGGGTAGTTCATGTTGAATGTTGGCGCTAATTCCGGATTTAGCGTCAGCGTGTTGTACTCGATAACAAGCTTCTTGGATATGATGTCTTTAAAGAATTTTCCGTAGGACAAAATATGCGTGATGGCCTTATGAAATGGCGTTTTGATTTCCAGCTTCTTCATCATCTCCGTATTTCTGGCTTATGGACTGTCAACGTTCTTCTTTTTTTATATTGAAAAGGTAGGGAGAATTTCGGTGATGGTAGAACGTATGTGTTGTCAATATGCTCATGAATCAATTAATTAAAAATCATGAGCTCCATCATCTCGATCTTCTTAACTTGGTGCAAGAAGAAAAATTAAAGATTGCTTTGTGTTTGTGATACTCTCGTATGGCTTCTCTCTCTTCCTCACGTGTTTAGGTGTTTGTGGTCTCTCTCAATGGTGATTTTCAGAAATTGAGTGTAATACACCTTACACCCTTCTTCATTCCATATATGCTCAAATACATACCAAAAGTGAGATTGTAACATGTAACAACCTGTGCCAAAATGTCAGTTCTACATAGCTAATAATATCATATTATAGGTCTTAATTATGCTGCAAATGTTCCCCCAAAAGCTTCATTTGATCCGTTGCATTCCTCTGATTTTTCCTCTGCCATCTAACCCCTGTTTCTTTTACTTGTGCATGGTGATGTTGATTTCGGGCCTGATGTTGATTTTGGCTTCTGGGCTGGGCTTCTTCGTGTTGGGCTTCATGCTGTTGGGCTCGTCACGCTGGATCTGAGCTCTCCTGGGTTTAGCTGAATAAACTCGGCCCACGTGATGGATATTTTCCTCTGGCTTCTCCAATACGTCTCCAGCAGCTCCGGAAGGTTCTTTTCGAACCCTACCACCTCCTCTGTCACCTTCATTCCGGACAGCTTCTATAATATGCCCGCTCCCTTTCTTCTACCCTTGTCACCATGCAGGTTACGATTTCTACGAAACAAGGAACATTCGTAGGAGTAGATGTCATAGCTTCTCCCTCTCAATTCGATGGTGAACAGGTTTTGGAAGCTCTTTCCTGCTTCTTAATGCAATAGTGCTACATTGCTCTTGGGGGTTTAGATCATGTTTCCCCGGAGTACTCCATTTGTTCGACAAAAGAGTGTGTTCAAGCTGACCGACTAGGGTATCCAGCATCTTTAGATGCATTTATATTTTCTCCATTTTCTGGACTATCATCTACTTGAAGTGATTGTGTTCAGCCTTCATCCTAGCAACTCCGCATTATGAGATTTTTGTTCCTATAACAAGTGAGAGAACATAGACATGATCTTGTCCTTTTGTGTTCTTGTTGTGCATTCGGATTTTCACCTAGGAATACATGAGGCTGAAATATCCCTTTTTAAAGATTCTGCATATTGGCGGTATGCATATTCAAATAGAGGTTTTTCTACACGTATTTCACGTCTTCGTTCATCTATTCTGCCAAACATATTACCAAATGATCGTCTTGATATCCTTGGAGATCTTTGGAAAAATTCAACGATGTCTGCTTTAAGGCGACTATTTAAATTCCAACTCAACTGCTTCAGCTCAGAGGGTTAATATCTCAATTGTTCACTCTCTCGTTTGAGCTCTCCTTATGCAGTTAATCGGAGCATTTCCCTCACTAGCCAAGTTGAGTGAGGTTGAATAGATTAGTGATAGTGGTGTGAAATATTTTAACTTCATTACTATGATTCCCACATCTAAAATTTTTGAAAAATTGAAAACAATGGTGGGTGGACACGAATGACACCATGTTTTTGCAAATCAATATATGTTTTCGACTTACATTTCACTATATACTGGTGAATAAATCTGCATAGTAAATTTTGCCACATCCAAAATATAATGTCATGCAAAGGTTTTCTGAAAAATGACCGTGGATAAAGGATTGTCTTTGATAAATGTCCTTCACCTACCAAATATGTTGCAATTCGAATGAATCTTTCCGAGCTCAATTACAAGATTTGAGAAAATCCCTAAGTTAAATTTGAGTAGTGTGTGAGAAAGAGAGTACAGAGAGAGATTGAACACAGTTATTTACGAGTTCGATTGAATCGTTGTATCAATCTACGTCTCGGAGAAAGAAAAAAGGGATTGATTCTTTAGAGTGTTTGTTTTTCGGTTACAA
Source organism: Gynandropsis gynandra (assembly GCA_036759665.1). NCBI lineage: Eukaryota > Viridiplantae > Streptophyta > Magnoliopsida > Brassicales > Cleomaceae > Gynandropsis > Gynandropsis gynandra. Next base: position 27,633,617 of record CM071874.1, read on the forward strand.
AAGAAAGAGAGAAAATATGTGAACGAAGAAGATGATCATGAGCTGTGCTCTTCTTGATCTGTTTCGATCTTTGCCATATTTATAGGCTTTTCCATCAACATTTCACCTGTCCCAATATTAGCCTCTTAAATCTGTAGTTTGCTTAATAGCCCGATTTTAATCCAGTAAGTGCATTTAAAACCCCAGAGTCTTTTCTTTGCCAAGTACACTTAACCCAACAAGTGCACTTAAAACACCAGAGTCTTTTCTCTGCATCAAGTACACTTAATCCAGCCAAGAACTAGATTACATGACATCAAAATATTTACAAGAACTTGGTGATGGATTATCGACTAGTCAGAATAGTTTAAGTTTTCTTTTTGTTCATTGATTTGTACTTACAATGATATGTACATTGCAAAGGAATACACGAGCGATAATATCTTTAAGATGAATATAGTGAATTTTTGTATCGACGAATGATCATAATACGAAATTTTCTTTTGCGTACTTGATCAAGTCCACCAAAATTTTGCAATGTCAAATAGGACAAGTAAACTTTGAATTATAATAAAAAAATCACGGACATAGATCTATTGTCAAAGTATTATTGCTAAACAAGACAGGCCAAGTATGTGTGGGGACTCCATTTCAAAACGATTAAAGAACCAATGACCATCTAAAGTTGATACATACCGAAAATTATTATTTAAAATTGGTTCAAAATAAATTTGAAAAAAATTATTTTATTACATTCTCGTTGATTACGTTGTTAGGTTGTTAGGTACTATTTTTTCTATCTTTTGAGCGATAAAACTTTTAAGCTTTACAAAAATGTAATTGAAAAACAACTCAATTTAAAATCAGAACATTATGAAATGATATATGTTGTAAATACAAATATCCTCTTAGTATTTTTGTGTTAAACATGAAATAACTCATCAAACAACAACACTTATATTACATCAAACAACTCAATTGAGAAGTTCTTGTTTGCCACATAACACGTGAGGTGAAACTGTTTTGACAGTGAATTACATACTAAATATATTATCTTACAGGAAGACACAAATGATAGCACATGAATGATGAAAACGTAAAAAACTACCTTAAATTATCTTAAAGTGTGGGGTGTTTGACGAAAGTAGTGATTCCTAAATCTAAAGAGATTAAAATAGGACCGAAAACAGTTCATCATGCATGTATTGTGTATGCACTCAATAGTAGTGCATGTTGTTTTCTTGTTCCTTAGTGAGACATCCTAGATGTACATGTGAAAAGTCTAATAAATGAACTCTATGTTTTTTATGAGATCTTTATGTATAATATTTTATAATATAAAAAATTAAAAGAAATGTGATGATTCCTATTTGGACCAACCTAAACTTAGTAAGAGACAAAAATTGAAAAAACATTCGGAATGAATTGCTAACTTATGCGTCTGAAAGTGAATCTCAAACGATTAAAGAGGCTATGTGAACATCTCATGTTTCATATTATTAAGAAATTGTGAAAGTAAAACATATAAGACTAGACTAGTGGTAAAATGCTACATGAAATGTGATGGTCTTGATTATTTTAATTCTTATTCGTCTATTACTTGAATCGTATCTATAAGAATGTTGATTGCAAAAAAAAAAAAACATCAAATGCATGTTAAAAAACCATCTTAGTAACTTCAATGAAATAAACTAAAGGGTTTATCGTTCTTAAACGATAAAGGCACGTTTGTCGTGTTCTAAAATGTATTTATGGATTGAAAAAAGCGTGTAAGCGATAACATGTTAAATTTGACAATGTGATGTTGTAAGATTGATTTAAAATAAATGAGTGTATAGAAAAATAACTAAAAAAGGACATGTCAATGTGGGATTGTATGTAGATGGTATGCGAATATTTGATAATAATGAATGTCACTAAGTTTGAGATGAAAGATATGGGGTTAGTTGATATTGTTTTAGAAATTTAAATCCTAAAAATATTAGATAAACTAGTGTAGTCTCCATCACATTTTATTGAGAAAATTCTTTAAGTTTGGATTTACAACATTATTCCTTTAGAAAACCTCACTTGACATGAATCATTATCTCTTCAAAAATATACTTGTATACAGTATACATGGTAGTTTGATGAATGTCATGAATTGAATCTGACCTCATATAGCATTTGTGAAGAGAAAATTAAGTTATTTTATGAGTAATCAAAATAAATACAATTCGAAGGCCATCAAATATTTTTTGGTATATTTGAAAAGATCCAAAGTTATTATTTATAGGGAATAAAGTCTTTATCACCCTAATCTTTTGGGTTTTACGCCAAATCCCTTCTCAACTTTCTGATACATTCGATTTCTCCATCGACTTTGACAATTTCAACCGATTCCCCCCTCTGTTTATAGACCGTGTAACTCGTTAACCCGTCTGATTTCGATCTGATTTCATCCGATTTTGACCCGCATTTTACCCAATTTTAATCCGATTCAACCAATTTTAACCCGTTTTACCCAATTTTAATTCGATTTCACCTAATTTCACCGAATTGAAACACGATTTCATCCAGTTTTAACTCGATTTCACCCAATTTCAACTCGGTTTCACCAAATTTTAATTCGAATTCATCCAATTTTAACCGATTTCGTCCAATTTTAACCTTATTTCACCCAATTTCAATCGGGATAAACTTTGGTTAAATCGAGTTAAAATTGGATGAAATTGAGTTAAAATTTGGTGGAATTGAGTTAAACATGGGTGAAATCGAGTTGAAATTGGGTGAAATCGGATTGAAATTGGGTGAAATCGAGTTAAAATTGAGTGGAATGGGTTTGAAATTCGTTGAAATCGAGTTGAAATTTGGTATGATCGGGTTTAAATTGGGTCACCAATTTGGTTGAAATTGGATGAAATTGAGTAAAAATTGGGTGAAATCAATTTGAAATTAGGTGAAATCGGGTTGTAATTGAATGAAATCGAGTTAAAATCGGGTGAAATAGAGTTAAAATTGGGTAAATCAGATTAATATTGGGCGAAATGGAGTTGAAGTTGGATGAAATCGGGTTAAAATTGAGTGAAATCGAGTTGAGATTGGGTTAAATCGAGTTAAGATTGGATAAAATCAAGTCGAAAATGGGTGAAATGAAGTTAAAATTGGACAAAATCGGGTTAAAATTTGGAAAATTAAGTTAAAATTTGGGGAAATTAGTTTGACATTCATTGAAATTGGGTTAAATCGAGTTAAATTTTGGGGAAATCGAGTTAAAATTTGGGGAAATCGAGTTGAAATTGGATTAATTGAGTTAAAATTGGGTGAAATCAGATTAAAGTTGGGTGGAATCGAGTTAAAATTGGGTGAAATCGAGTTAAAATTGGATGAAAATGGTTTAAAATTGGGTGAAAACGGGTTCCAATTCAGGTAAAATGCGGGTCAAAATCGGATATTCGAAATCAGGTCGTATTTTGGTGAAATCGGGTCGAAATCGGTCTTGTCAACGGAGTTACACAATTTATATAACATAAAGGGGGGGGGGGATCGGCTGAAATTGACAAAATTGAGGGCGAAATTGGATAAATTTTGCAACGCGAAAGGAGAATCGGATGTATCAAATAGTTGAGGGAGAATTGACGTAAAGCAGAAAAGATGGGGTACTCGAGGCTTTTTCTATTTATTTACGTTACACCAGCTATCTAGTCATGCTCTAAATGTACATTAATGCAAATTCGATCACTCAGAGGGTGTATGGATTACACTTGGTGGTAGTGTTGTTTCATGGAAATCAACAAAACAAAATTGCATGTCAAGATCTATGATGAATCTGAACTTATAGTGATTCGTAAACAATGAGAGGAAGAAAGTGGCTTCGTAATGTTTTGGAAGTCATTCTAAATTGGCTTGGTACCAACAATGTCTAAAAGATGTATAATAGTAAAGCAAGACATATCCATCATAGACATGATACTTATACACAAATGTTCTCCACTAGAATAATTACATTGTCTATATGTTAAGTCAAACGAGAATATTGCAAGTCAATTCATGAAAGGAAAAGGCTTACAAGAGAGTAATTTGATAGCTCATTGAGGGAAATGGGGTTAAAGATGACTAATTTATTAGAGATCCCAAGATTTAGCTTAAAAGAGAAACTAAGTTATGCATAAGTAATCTACACTTGACTCACCAAAGTAAAAAAGAACTATTTCTACGATGAGGAAGACATCTAGACATCACCTATGTGGGTAAGAAGACAAGTCGACTCTATGAGAATCATATATATAAGAAGGAGGTTTTTTCATCCTCCCTGGTGCTGTAGCAGAGAGAGAAAAACCTCCTTTCATCTAATTTTATAAAATGCCATTTTTCATCTTCCTCGTCAGTCTGATTCCAATTCTTTGAACCATTAAATTCCTCACAAATCCACCTCTTTGATTTCAAGGGAACTCTGAAATCCTACGACATATGGGTCAGAAGATAGTCGGCCACACCGGCATCAATGGAGATGGCGGAGGCAGTCATGGAGGGAAGCAAAGAAGAGGAAGGGGAGACGGGATACAAGCGAATAGGGTTGGAAGATGGGTTGGAAGATAGTTGGCCACACAGAAATCGTTGAAGACGGTAGAGGCGACCATGGAGGGAAGTGAAGGAGGAGGGGAGATAGGAGATAAACGAATAGGGTTGGAAGATGGACTTTGGTCGGAAACACCGGTATCGGTGGAGACGGCGGAGACAACCATGGATGGAAGCGAAGAATATGCCGAGATGGGGCACCATCTCCATGGCTGATTTTTGTTTATTTTATTTTGTGTGGCGAGATTTGGATTTTTACAACCTGGGGCATATGGAATTTCTCAATCCCGCAACGGGCATTCATTTGGGTAGATGCCCTAGACTGTAACTCAGGTATTCTAGGGTTCATTTAAAGCTTATGGATAACCTAAGTGAAAGAATCGAATCGTCATTCTAGCGCAAGAGTCCACACGCCTCCTTGGACAACTCATCTCGAAAGCAAGCCATCGACGATCTCTAGACAAGGAAGGAGATGAGGGAACCGAGCTGTAATCCTCAATTGTCGTCGACGATCTCAAGACTTCAGTGCAAACCGAGATGAAATCCTTGATTATCGTCGATGATATCAAGACAAGGAAGGAGACGAATCACCGTCCTGAGTGCACAGAGCTACATTCCTGGATTACCATCGACGATTTCAGGCCCCCTAAGCAAGCCATTGAAACTCTCAAGACAAAGAAAAAGATGAGGGAACTGAGTTGTGCTCCTCGATTGTCATCGGTAATCTTAGAACCCCAGAGCAAAACAAGGTTCACTCCTCAATTGCCATCTATGATCTTAGGACAAGGAAGGAGACGAATCACTGAGCTACAACTACGGGGGAAGAGAAAATGTTCGGGATGGTTGAATTTATGTATCTTCGATTGTACAATTTTTCTAATATCTTGTCGATTTGGGTGAATTTCTTTCTTTCTGGGTGAAAGTATTAAGGTCGTTGGTCAATACAAAGGTCACAACACTGGTGGTAAGTCTCACCTAGGTTACACAGACGACTCAACTGTTTCGAAAACCAATCTTATGCCTACATTTTTAGCAGCATCTCTATTCATGAACAACAAGCGATTAGACGGTGTTCCATTCCTTATGAAAGCTCGCAAAGCTCTCCGCAACAAATGGTAATTTTTTTAGAGGTTCCGAAAACCTCCTCTCCGAGTCCCTATAGCAAATATCGCCTCGTCAAGCAAGCCCCGGAATCATACTCTCTTGACTACCACAAGGGTGATGGTTAGTTCAATCATTCTTTTCTTGGAGGCTTGAAGTTACTTCTCTTTCTACTTCTAATTCGTTTCATTACTACCATCTGATTGAATTTGTTAGAAAGGCTGATGCATCACCATCCTGTAATCGCGTTTCTACTTTCGATGAAAGATAAAGACATTTTCACAATGAATTCATTCGACCTCAGATCCTCGAACATGATATTGCCAGAATTTGCGAATCAGGATGGCGAAGAATGTGGGACGCGAAGAGCCTGATAAAAGTATGTGAAATTCTAGGTAGTGATTCTTTGGTTGCTTTCGGGTCTTTCATTTATTGATCCGATAGGATTCTGAGATTTCGTATGAACTTAATTTCAATGCACTATAGGAGAAAACAACACTAAATTGGCTCTTGGTCAGTGTGTCCGTGTTTCTAAAAATTGTTATTACTTATTTCTTTTACATAGAAAAGAAAATAAAAGGTTAGCAAGGTTCGCGATAATTTCCTATGTTTGATTAAGTGAAGAAATACTCAGACATTTAGTTGTAGAACTTTTCTGCTACCAATTGTGACGCCTGTAACAAATTGTGATTGTGTTTGCCATGAATACCGTGAAAGCTTTAAATGATTTTCTTCATGTTCTAGATAGAATGGGTTGGAACGGAGATCTTAAAGCTCCTAAATTGGTTATTGGTCTCTCTCTCTCTATGTTTCTATAAATTGTTTAGTAATTTCTTTTGGATAGGAAGGGGAAGAACCGTTTAGCAAGGTTTGTGATATCTTCTTCACTAGTGTAAGTGGTTAGTGATGTGTAAGATATAGATGGAATTATTAACAACTCAATTGAATGAATCTGATTGGCCTCTGTTTCAATTTGATTGTTTTCTCGGTATTAGAAGTTAGTTTATGAGTCTTGAATTTATGATAGAAAATATGTTACTTTGGAAATGGATCAATGGCTTGATTCTTCTATATCTATTTGTAAAAAAAATCAAGAATTCAATGGACCGAGGAAGACCACAAGCTATTCCTGCTTGGACTTTACAAAGTAAAGGGATTGGAAAGGGTTCTCTAGAAACTCTATGAAGACGCGAACGCCTACTCAGGTGGTGAGCCACGCTCATAAATACTTAGTTGTTATTTATTTATGTATTTCCGTGGGTTGCAGAGGGGGCATGCAGTTGTTTCAGAGTTGCTCTCCGCGATCTCAATTTCTCATTATTACAAGAGATGAACGTATAGATCTAAAAAAGTGTTGTTGTTAGTGTTTATTTACCCCAGGTATCGTTAGAACCTGGAAATTAAATATTTGACTAAACATTTGTTATCTCAATCTGTAGATCATAGAATATGTAAATCAGAAATATCGATTCTTTTCCCTTGAAAGTGAAATCAATAGGCTTTGAGGCTGCGTATGTGTTCTGAATATATCCTTTGTTTCTGCAGTTACAAAGAGAAGATTTTAAATCCAAACATGAACAATCTCGACAGATGGAATCATAGGAAGATTTGCTGATTGGATATTATACCAATGAGTTTCTTATCCCGGTATTCCATCCATACTATGCACAAGCTGATTTTGCACAAACGAAACCATTATAGTCACTTCTGTTCTGGAGGGTTATAATGTCTTTATATTTTCCTATGGACAAATTGGAACCTGCAAGACATTTACCATGGAAGCAACACCTGAAAATAGAGGTGAATTACAGGACATTAGAATAGTTGTTTCATTGTTCCGAAATTAGTCGAATCATAAAGTTTGAGTTTTTTGTTAGCATGTTGGAGGTTTACAATGAGAATATAAGGGATCTCTTGGTAGAAAACTCTAACCAGGCTCCTAAAATGTAAGCTCAACCTCATTTTTCTTGAAAAGCAACCCCTCAGCAAAACCGAGACTATGATCTCATTGCAAATTAACATTTTATGTTGTCTTTGTTAAGGTTGGAGGTTAAACAATCAGCAGAAGGAACTCAGGAGGTCCCTGGCTTTGTAGAAGCCCAAGTTTATCAAACATATGAAGTGTGGGAGCTGCTAAAGACTGGATACCGAGATTATGAGTCTTGAGTTTATAAGAGGAAATCTGTTACTTTGGTTGGTGGCCTTGGCTAACAGTGACCGCGTAGGAAAGATAGAAATTGAAGGTGAAAGATTCAAGTAATCTCAATTCATCAACAAGTCGCTCTCGCCACTTGGTGATGTTATCTCTACACTTGCATCCAACACAAACTATATTCCTTACAGGTCTTTTTTTCTCTTATATTCTACCTCACATATTTCCATATCCATATTCATCTATACTTCTCTGGTTGTGTTATTGACAAATGCCTATATTTTTTTTAAAACTAGAAACTGAAAGCTTACTCATTTGCTGCAAAATTCTTTGTGTAAACAACATTTTTTTATCGTCTCAGGCACATAACAATGAAGATTGTGCCTTTTTTATCATGCTTTCTCCTTTTATAGAATGGTCTGAATCATCTCCATTTGGTTTATCACACCGTGACTTTAGATGTGGCATACAGGTGGAGATTGTAAAACTTTAATTTTTGTTTAGAGCCCGAGTTCGACAGACCTTGGAGACACCCTTTGCACCTTAAACATTGCTAGGATTTGCAAGTGATGGGAATGCCTATCCCTTCTGCTTTTATTGTGTTAGAAGTTGTTGAATGGTAAAAACAAATTGCTGAGGATATGGAAGTAGTGTTGGTTCGGGTGTTTGTTAAAAACAATTTTTTTAGATGCTTAAGCTGTTTCTAGATGAACCTCAATATGTTTCCACTTTAATTTCTATTTACTCGTAACAAGAATGGTTGTTAATTCAAAATTAAAATTCTCTAAGTTTTTCTTGGATTTGTTGACGTCGCATCATTCGTCCATCATTATGCATGACCTGTTTGTGATTTTTAACGGTTGAGAGTCTGTAAATTTGTAGTTGAAGTGGCAGGTCGCTTTGGGTTGTGAATCTATTTTTTGTTCGTCGTATCGTCATTTTACTTCATGCATCTCCATTACGTTGAATGTAATGTATTGTTCATAACTTCTACCTTTTTCTAAACTTTTTATTTTTCCATCCATCTCAATCACCTCTATCTTATTTATTTATCTATATTCATTCTCTACTAGGTTTGTTTTCGTGCCGTCATGAAATATAACATGGTTTAAGAATAAAAACAATATACTATTATTTTATAATGTAAGTTTTTAAGTCTCTAATCCCATATAATTATTTCGAAAATACTATATAAAAAATAATTTTATTTGTTTAGTTCGATTTATATGAAAATATATAAGTCTTTATCAATTTTGATTTAACATATATATTTTTCTACCAATTAAGCTATCATACTAAAAATTTAAAAACCATAATAAAAACTTTATTATATTAATTATTAATTATATATACTTAACGAAACTTTGAAAAAAAACAATGTAGATGTATTTTTGGATTTTATTAGTTAAAATATATGAAACTTTAAATTAATATTTGACATATTGTAATATTATATGGTGTTGATTAACTAAATTGTTAGAAACAAAACCATGATTTAGTAGTTTTATTTACATTTTTTGCCATAACCATTCCAATTCAAACTAAGAGATTTAAAAGAAATTAAGAAAAATATATCATTCGATATTTTGTGAATATATATATATCACATTTTTCAATTTCAAAGTGAAAAACTATCTAATTTTATAATTTAAATATATACAAAAAATATTTGTAAAATTGATGGGATTGCTTTCTTTTGACGAGATCATAAATCTCACAATTGAAATAGACATATATATATATAATCCAAGATTAAGTATATATCCATAATTATATATTAGATATTAATATTTCAAATTTTTAGTATCTTTTGTATTTAGCATCTCTTATCTTTTACTTTCAAAATATCAAATTGGTTCTAATTTCTTTTTTCTGATAAAATTTCAGAATATATTACATATCATAATGCATTTTGTGGACCATGTCGTTTTTTCGTCTAGTTTGCTTTTAAAAGAATGATACATCTATTTTACCTATTATATTCACAAACATTCTTCACTAATATTTTATCTATCATAATTTATTCAAATTTTAGATGGTATTTCATCTTTGAACCATGCATGTTAAAACTATAGCTTAATATCTACACTTAATACTTTATTTCCACTATATAAATTAGTTTGAGTTTTATACTGTTCTGCTAATAACTATTATTATTTATTGCTAAAATATATGTAAAAGAAATCTCACATTACACCATACCAGTTATTATTTCTTCAATCTAATATTTTTAATATGTTATACGAAAAAAGGGTGTGATGAACTCATTTTTATTTTATGTTTTTCATATTTCTAATTTTTAATAAAGTCTAATTTCTAATATAAATATATTTTAATCAATGAGATATTTGTATTATCACATACATCTATAAAATACCATGATACTACTTGCAATATTTAAATCAGTATAACGTAAAAAAAATAAAAATATCAATTTGCTAATACCAACCTCTAATAAAAAAATAAAAATTCGGTTGTTATTAACTAAGTTAGTATTTAATATTTTTGCTCTATTAAGGTATTATGTTATTTCTTCCGCAATAATTTGCTCACCTTGCTTGAACCATTTCAAATACTAAAAAAATATTGTAACAATATCGATATGAGATGGACTTGCTAAATATTACTCAAATGATTATCAAGAAAACAATCAAGATCGTAATAGATGTTATTTCCATGATTATCAATAGTATCAAAATTAAAAAATAAAAATTATATTAATTATCATGTCCTTGTGTAATTATCCTTTGTAAAATATCAATCACGGTTTTTAACAATTCAACCGTCCTACTCCACAAACATCTATACCAATCAAAATCAAAAGACAAGAAAAAATTCTAACATAGGTAAATTTTAAAGATTCCCAAATTATGTCTATACCTCAATAAATGTTTTTAATCATGTTTTAAATTAAATTTAGTCCTAAAACATCATACAAGTACCGATCATATTCATACAATTCCCAAATACAAATTCAAGACGCATTCATATCGAGCATTAATTGGATTGGTTGACCACAAAGGCCTTTTATCGTGTAAGTAATTTTGAAATGAATCAATAATTTTTTTTTTGCTACTAAGCTTATATATTGTTGGACTTATAATTATTATGCAAGGATCAAATTTACTACTACCTACCTCTAAGCGAAAAATAGAAATTTGATAGTTGTTAAATAAATAAGTACTTAATATTGTTGCTCCATTAACCAATTATATTATTTCTTCCAAAATAATTTGCTCACATTGTTTGAACAACTTCAAATAAAGAAAAGATGTCTTAACAATATAGATATGGGGTGGACTTGCTAATGCATTTTTTTCAATAGTACTCAAATGATTGCCAAGAAAATAGTCATGATCGTAATATGCGGTATTTCCATGATGATCAACGACAATAACAATACAAATTAACACTTATATTAATTAATACTTTTTTATCATGTGTAGCGTAAGTCCCATGATGATCACGATACTTTTTGTTAACACTTCGACAGTCATGTTTTACAAACATCTACAACAATTAAAATCTAAATACAATCAAGAAATTCAAACATGAGTACATTTTAAAGATTCTCAAACTATGTTTATCCCTTAATAATTGTTTTTTAATCATATTATAAATTAGATTTAATCCTAAAATATTATGCAAGTAGTGATAAAATAACAGAATAATACGAACAAACTCCAGTCCAAATCATACAATCATTTCCTCCGATATATTACTTTTTAAAATTTGAAATATATTATCAATAAATCACAGTGTTAGTTTACATTACATTTTATCAATCTATTATTTAAAATCTTACATTAAAAATTAGAATTTATGTTATTGTATTGGCCGATACATATATCAATAGCATGACAATGTTTTAATTATAAATTATGTACAAGAATTAAAAAAACATAATTGGATTATCACAAAACCGCTCAACGCACGAGTATAATCTAGTTTCAATAAAAGCTTAATTCTTAGAATGACACTCATGAACCATGTGATGTCTATGGCCAAACCGGATACAAACCTGAGAACTAGCCATGTACAATGGGAAATGATAAATAATTTTACCATCTAATTTTACACCAAAGATTGCAATTCACGGTGAAATAATTCCACATATTCACAAATAAATTCGATAAACAGTCACTACGATAAGTTTTTTTAATGAATGTTACTTCCACCGATGCATTATCTATTTATGTAATTGCATATATATCAAATTTTCACTTAATGGATTTTTAAATAGAACAAAATACGTATTAATATTTTTTTCTTTTGGTAAAAGAGCATATTCGTGAAAAGTTATATCGGTTGCCTCAAAGAGTATTTCATAAGGTACATATTAATGATATATTATCCTAAAAGATATATATTGAAGAAAGATTACACAATTCGTGTAATTATACATATAATAATAAATTCATTCGATTAAGGTTGAGTTCATTCGAAAAGGTAACTCTGATTGGAACTCTTGTTTCCTGTATAAAACTTGATTACCTAGCATTTTAGAAACAGCCATGTAATTTCATTCTCTCACAAATTGTGTGTTTAAAACATTTAAATCTAGGTTCTTGCGCAGTTACTTATTACATAAGTTTCATTTGTCAGTTTTCAGTGTTTGAAGTACCATAATATCGAAATAAAAACCCTTTCTATAATAGGAGTAAGTTGTTTGTAACCTTTGTTAACGGAGAGGAATCAAATTGTCTTAAAGAGAAATAATGAATTCAGTGAGTTCGGGTTGGAAAGGTGCATCGTCATTTTAAAAACAATGAGTATTTAAATCCAAATCATTTTTATGTTTTAGTATAAAAATATTATAGGAGTTCAGTTTCTCTTACTATTAGATATTTTCTTTAATAAACAAATTTTGGTAGTCCATTTAACAATATAATTAATATTTGGTGATTCGTGTATTTATGTTTGGTAATTCGTATCAGATTTTAGTGATTGTCCTCTATAATTATGTGAAGATCTCAAGAGTTACCGATTTTTGTAGTAAAACATAACAGTGAGAGGGAATAAAAATAGTGTTTTTTTTCATGATATCTTGTTCGGTAAACAAATTGTTTGACGACAAGAATACTATGAAATAGGTAAGACTTCGTTGAACTAATTTACTTATTTTTTTAGAAAGCAACATATACCCAACTACCAAGGATATCAAACCTATTAAATTTATTATTAAGAACAAAAGTCCAACTACTCCTTGTCCCCTTTTATGACTTCCACTGTAAAACAAAAATAACGAGAAGGAGAACCAGTAGGGATTTGTAAAGCCTAAGCGAATAAACCAAAGAACTATTAGCGATATCTTCACACAAAATACTTTAGCAACCATAATGGCCTCATACAAGCTTCAACCCATTGTTTTCTTCGTTGTTCTATCCGTCTCATGTTTGAGCAACGGTGGCCTAGTCTCCCGTAGCCTTCTTCAATAGCAGCCACAACCACAACCAACCACAACACTTCCCACCGCACACTAATTTCCCCTCCATCCCGTTTCTCTCTCCACCTCTCTCACCATCTACTAGTTGCCCTTGAGCAATCTCACAATATACATAAAACTGTAACAAATAACATATCCATTAAGAGACACATATGAAAATTAGTAGATGGTGAAGTCCACTAATGCCCCATATGAAAAGGTAAACTCACATATAATACATTCAATAAGAGAAATAACTTTATCATCATGCGCAAATTACTTAAAACGAATGCCATATATGAAAACACAACCTCACATATCCTTGCAAATGTTTTTTCATTATGCCAGATTCAACATATTCATATAAATTTTTTGATTGATGTGGCATACTCCGAGTGAAGAAAAAAACACCACTTTTTATAATAGATTTTATTATGTATTGTGAGTAGACGATTGTATGATATGAAGAGTATATATGCGTATGTCTCACACTATGTGATTTTTCGTGGATGGACAGAAAATGAGGACACGAGTGATAGTAAAAAAATAAATGTCGAAAGTCACGTTATATTCTTCAAGGAGTACTCAATATAATTTCAATTTTTTAAGTATTTCGTTTCAAGTCTCGTGATGATAAAGTCATTTATTTCGAATTTTGTTGTGTTAAATGTTTATCTCTTGTAACATGTAAATATTTTGAGTATCAAGACACGTGATCACCTTTCATAAATAATGGTAAATTTTTCCATACGTGAAGAAAGATTCAAATGTTGGAGGCGTTACACTACACACCAAATTATTATATCTTGTATGATACTTTAATTAAAATAAAAGATTTCACATGGATGTCGAAAAGTACATTTAAAATAATATTGAATAAAAAATATATTTTTTTGCTTGCCCTTTTTGTTTTCATTTTGAAATTTAATATTAAATAAAAATAAATTTGTCATATCTTTCTCTTTTGTTTACATTTTGTAATTTTGTAATTAAAAATAAGTTATTTAAAACAAAAATAAGAAACGTAAATATTCTCACATATATTAACAAAAAATAAAAGAATGGACACATTGAATATAAAACAAATATTGTTTCATCTCATAGAATTCGCAATGTTGCATCATATTCATATAGTTATTGCTTGCCCATGGGTGGATCACAATCCCATAATAAAACTTGAGAATCACCATACATTGAAACAATTCATAAAATATTAGGATTATGGTTTATGATGAACAATGTGAAGAATTTTATCTTACAAGAGTTCCGTTTAGGCTTAGTAGAAACTATTTTGGTCGTAGGAGGAGCAAATACAAAAGGGATAGAAGGAAAACCGGGGATTGGGATATGAAATGGATCAGGATTGACTAGAAAATTAGGTTTTGAAAAACTATGAAAACCAAGTTGTGGAAAACCAGGAAACCCCCGTTTTGGGAAGGTCCCCAGATATGAGGGTTTAGACGTCTGCTGAGAAAGTTGTCTTGCTGCAAAAGTAGAATTTATCATGAACAAAAATGTAAAAGCTATCATGGGAGAAATGAGTGAAAAGATTTTGTATGAAGTCATTGTGCCCTTTATCTCTTTGTCGGTTTTAGTTAAAGAATATTTTTTGTTGCTGTTTACTTCTCCTGGATTGGGGTTTTTATAGGGAAATAACTTGATAATTCCACTAAATTTTGTGTTTGTTAGAACCTAACTTTTTTTTGTTAATTTATATTGATGTGTTTTAATAGATTTACAATAATAGTTATTTATTTGTTTTCTGGGTGAGTTTTTTGGAATAAGAAACCATATGTTACTACATTTAGAAAAGGATTGTTTGAATATATGTCGAATCAATATAATGTTCAATGATAACATAGAAAAAATTTGATTATTGAAGGATACCTTCGTGGTCTTCTAATAATTATCTTATAAAACAATAATTTTGTTTTTGGAAATTGAGAAAATAAATTTTTAGATAAGATGGTGATTTAAAAATAAATGTCATAATGGGAAACTTTTGCTTTTTTTAATATTTTTTGAAATAATGATAACTTAAAACTAAATACATATGCATATATTTTTTTCAAGGCTAAACTGGATTTCTGTAGCACATAACCAACCCCTAATGGTCTGACTCTTGGCCTCCCGATGCTTTTTTTAGCGCTGACTTGATTATTCTTGGCACGAGCTTTTAAAATACATGGTCGTAGTGGATCACAGAGTCTCATCGAGTTGCACGGTCGCACTGGGTTACAAAGTCTCATCGAGTCGCACGGTCGCAATGGGTCACAAAGTCTCATTGAGTCGCACGGTTGCACTGGGTCACAGAGTCATATTGAAATAAATGGTCGCATTGGGTCACAGAGTCCCATTGATTCGCACGGTCGCATTTAGTCACAGAGTCTCATCGAGTCGCACAGTCACACTGGGTCACAAAATCTCATCGAGTTGCACGGTCGCACTAGTCACATAGTCATATTGAAACACATGGTCGCGTTGGGTCACAGATTGTCATCGATTTGTAGGGTCAAACTAGGTCACAGACTCTCATCGAGTTGCACGATCACATTGAGTCACAAAGGTACAAGGGTAAGAAAGAGCTCTCAGTAGTAATCTTCTCTCTCTAGAATTCTCTCTCTAGAATTCTCTCTAGGGAAGGAGAGTTACGACGCGTGAAAGATAGGGCTAGCTTCCGGCGGCAGTGGTTTCCGGCGGCTACACACCCGGCTGTCATCACCCATCCCTCGGCGGCGGTCATTTTCCGGCGAAGTTAGGTTGCGGAGTGAGAATGGTCTGAGTTTTTGCTGTTCGCAAATACCCAGACTTTTCGAATTCCCGTTTCAGTTGCAGATTTCCCAGGTGCCCACCCCTCGCCGGCGACTGCTGCTTCAGGTGTAACAGAGGTGTGCGGCGGTCGGAATCAGCGTGGGGTGCGCCTCCGGCGGCGGCGGTGGTACCAATTTCGAGGTAGTGATACGAATTTCGGACTTGTAACATGAAGGGTTCCTAGGTAGAGATTGCGACGAAGACATCCGGGTTGTAACAGAATTGAATCGGGCTTGAATTTGTGGCAAGAATTCTGGGCAGAATTGGAATTTGATTGAAGCTCCGGTTAGGGTACTGGTCTGCTCTGGGTTCCGTTTCTGGGTTCGAATAGGTTACAGGTCTGTTCTGTTTTGTTTCTGGGTTCGTTTTCTGGGTTCGGTACTCTGGTCTAGCCTGCTGAAGACAGTTCTAGTGCTCGCTTCTATGCTCTGCTCTAAATTCCTGGAACCAAATGCTGGATTTTCTGGGCTGGTGCTTCACGTTTCTGGTTCTTATTGCACTGGTTTGGAGTCAAAGGCAGATTCCTCACTGGGTACCGGATATATTGCTGGTTTGGTTTTGTTCTGGAAATTGAGAACAGTGCTGGAAAGTGCTAGCCAATCCCAGTTTCAGAATCACAGTTACAGTAAGCATGGGGAGGAAAGGAACACATGGGACTGCCCGTGGTCCGAACGGCCAATTCGTGCAGGACGCCTCCGCAAGTAATTCTACGACCAAGGAAGGTCCAAGTATTGCGGGGGACGGAACTGAACGAAAAGGAAAAAAGAAAGAAAACAAAAAGAAATCGAAGTCGAAATCGAAACAAGAAGCATTACCTAAGGTAGACACGTCCGCGAAAGAGCTAAACTCGGCTGTCACCAAGAATAAAGCAATCTCCTCGGATGACACGAACGACAAAGAGGTGGCTGATGAGAACCCCGATGATTTGAATCAAAACAATGAGGAAGTAGTGGTGTTAGAAGGAGATGTGCTCTCGGAAGGGGAAACAAATTATCAAGCTAACTTCCCGCCTTTGCCGCAAAGAGAAGTGGGTAAAATGGGAGCAACAAAAGACACCGATAACGCTGCGGGTGGTGGTGAGAAAGGAACAAGGATTGATGTAGTGGAAATGGAAAATGAGCCTAACCATCGGACGGGTACACATAATGTGAATCACGAACGCGGTAGTAAGCCTAAGATCGATGCCCCAAGAACAAATGCATGGGCCGCGGGTACTAAGAGAATTTTCATGAATGTTGGGGTAGGAGGCAAACGCACTTACACAAAGCCGACCTCTAACCGGGCGACTATCAAGGTGAGTGAAGGGCTCCCTAAACAAGCGGTGTGGGGATGGGCATTATTGGGACAATATGTTGGGTACCCACCGGGACACTTCCTTATTAATGATATGATGAAGACATGGGGAGTACGATGTAAGTATATGGAGGAAGGATGGTACTTTTTCCAATTCGAAACGGAAGAAGCTAAGGATAAAGTCCTCAAAGGGGGGCCCTATTTCATCAACAACAAACCCCTACTATTGAAGAACATTCCGGACAAGTTTGCGTTTAACCGACGAGACATCGCTACTGTTCCTCTATGGGTTCGCTTTGATGGTCTCCCTCGGAATTTTTGGACGTCAGAAATCTTGAGTAGGCTTGCTTCGCATGTGGGCACCCCACTGTTCACTGACCCAATCACTGAAGGAAGGCAAAGGGGGTCCTACGCTCGATGTCTAGTAGAGGTAAACTTTGCGGCGCCCATTACCCGCGAAATTCCCATAGAATTCGATTATGGCGAGCAGCTCATGTGTCTATTCTAATTGAAAACGAGCCGAAATACTGCAACAATTGCTGCTCTTTCGGACATGAGAACGAGCTATGTCCCTTCAAGGAGAAGAGGGAGAAGAAGGGCAAACCGGAAATGATGGCGTCGGTGAGGAACAAGGATGCAATCAAGGAAGGGATATTGGCCGCTCCTGCCAAGGCACCTGCTGGTAATCCCTCGGACTTTCCCGCCCCAAATGGTACACCGAAGGAATCGATGGGAGCGAGCCACCAAAGCATCGTGGACCCAACCAAACCGCGGAGAACAAAGATGCATCCACCTAAACCGGCTCCATCATCCGATCTGAAGATACCGGCTATGGACTCTGGGAAGAGCAAGGTGAGCCCGACTTCAGTAGATACAAGGGAGGAACGTGTTGAAAGGATTACACCCCCCGAAGGCTCAGAGGATGACGAGACTAAAAGTGACAGTTCTGAGGACATGGATAGGCCCGCGGAATCCGGGGAGGACGGACTTGATTCCGAACAACCCGAGGAGTCAGACAATGAAAGCACTGGTGGTCTTTCCACCAGCGGGGAGATGGTTCCAATTCAGGATAAACGGACAGATGAGGAGGGGGGCAAAGATGAGGGGGAATGGACCCCTGTCGTTGCAATGTCGGAAAAACGCAAGAAGAATCGAGACAAGGAAATGACGACACAGGCTCCTCCGGTGGTGCTGGGACTCAGTGCGACCAAATGGCCGATGACAACGAAGATTCTCCGTAAAGGCAACAGGGACGACGGGGAGAAGAGTAAGGACAAACTGCCCGCATGAAGATTCTCTCTTGGAATATACAAGGGCTCGGCCAAGCTCTGAAACAAAAAGGCCTAAGAGAGGTAATTCGGAAAACTCATTCTAGTATAGTGGGCATCTATGAAACAAAGTGTGCGGGATGTAATTTGACTAACGTGATGCGGCGTGTGGCGCCTGGTTGGGAGTTTGTCTCAAATTTCGAACTGGACCCACGCGGCCGCATTCTAGTCACTTGGGACCGCGACTTTGTGAATTTAGAAGTTCTTAGTGCTTCCATACAACACATCGGTTTTCGAGCTACTTGTAGGACTACCGGTGTGCAATTTGGAGCATGCTTTGTCTATGGGTTGCATACAGTAGTAGATAGGAGGCTCATTTGGGATAGTGTAGATGACCTGTTGCATTCACATGCTATGCCTTGGATTATACTAGGAGATTTTAATTCAGTAATGAATACCGAGGAAAGGGTCAATGGTGCACCGGTATCGATGTATGAGTGTAGGGACATGGTTGATGCGTGCCGTCGCCATGATCTCACTGACGCTCCATGCTCGGTCTCGAACCCGTTGACTTGGACCAATGGTACAGTGTGGAGCAGGCTCGGCCGTGTGTTGGTTAACTCGGCATGGTCGGGCTCTCCTTTTGCTTGTGATACTGATTTCCTCGACGAGTGGCACCTATCGGACCACAAGCCGGGACTTGTATCTTTGTGCAGATTACAGGAATCGGGGAGGAAATATTTCAAATTCTTTAATATGTGGACGGCCCACCCAAGGTTTGAGGAGATCGTTAAAGAGGGATGGAAAGCTAACGTTAGGGGGACTTATCAGTTCAGACTATCAAAGCTTCTCCATGGACTCAAGATGTCCCTCAAGGCACTCAACCAGCAAGAGTTCAGCCACATCTCCGCTAGGGCTAAGGAGGCAAACAAAAATTTGACTCGAGCTCTTGAGGAATGTCGACTAAACCCGGATTCCAGGGAGGCGAGGAACATTATGGAGGAAGCTAAAACAACGGCACAACGACTAAACGAAGCAGAAGAGAGTTTTCTAAGCCAATTAGCTAAGTCTAACCACCTTATCAAGAGTGACAAATGCACTAAATATTTCCATGCATTGATGAAGGTACACGAGAGGCGCAATCACATCGCGGTCATTACCAAACGGGACGGCACACGGACGCACTCCACTGAAGTGGTGGTTGATGAGTTCGTAGGCTTCTACAGAGGACTATTCGGATCCACGATCAATGTTCCACTCCCAGACACGGACGAGCTCGCGGGTGGAGGTCGTTTCTCGGAGGCCGATCAACATCTTCTAGTGTCCCCGGTCTCGGTCAATGAGATCAAAGACGCTCTTTGGTCAATGGGAGAGGACAAATCCCCTGGCCCGGACGGCTTTTCTGCAAAGTTCTTCAAGAAAACATGGGAGACAACGGGAGCGGAGGTGTGTGCGGCTGTAAAGGAGTTCTTCATCAACGGAAAACTCCTGAGGCAACTCAACCACACGGTCATTGCCATCATCCCCAAAACCGACGCCCCATCCAGAGTTGAGCACTACCGCCCTATATCTTGCTGTAATGTTATTTACAAGATTATCACCAAGATCATGACATCGCGCCTAGCGAGATGTCTTGGTCCTCTGATAGACCCGGCCCAAAGCGCTTTTGTGGAGGGCCGGCTCCTTGCGGATAACGTTTTTCTGGTGCAGGAACTACTCCGGAGATATGAGGTCAAGCGGGACACTAAGCGGTGCTTCCTCAACGTGGACCTGGCCAAGGCTTACGACACTGTATCATGGGAGTTTGTGAGATTTGCACTCGAGCATCTGGGAACCCCAACCTTGTTTGTGGACTGGGTCATGGAGTGCATTTCATCGGCCACCTACTCAGTTAAAATCAACAAGACTCTACACGGTTTTTTCCCTAGCAAACGAGGACTCAGACAAGGGGATCCACTCTCACCCCTTCTCTTTGTGATGTGCATGGAGATATTTTTACGGCTGGTCAAGAAAGAGACCTACAGGGACATTTTCTCCTTTCATCAACATTGCGCGCCCCTTCGATTATCACATCTCATTTTTGCTGATGACATTGTGATGTTTTGTCGTGGTGATGCAGGGTCGATTGGAGTTCTTTTAAGATGTCTGGAAAGGTTTAGCTCTATGTCAGGGCTTCGGGTCAACGTGGGTAAATCCTCAATGTTTCTAGCTTCGGTCCCTGCTCAGGAGCGGGAAAGCCTGATTGGAGCTTCGGGGTTTAAGGAGGGAGTTTTCCCTTTCCGGTACCTAGGGATTCCAATTGGCCCATCTGGCCTTAAGCGAATCCATTTCCAGCCCCTCCTTGACAAGATTGGCGGCTACCTCATTGGTTGGGCCAAGAAGACTATTTCATTCGCGGGGAGAAGGGAACTCATCGGGTCGGTGCTCCAGGGTAGCGCGGGTTTTTGGCTATCCATGGTGCCCATGCCCAAGAGTGTCCTTCATGAATTGATTTCGATCTGTCGGGGTTTCTTGTGGAGGCATCCAAGAGTGAGGTGGACGAAATTGTGTGTCCCGAGGAGGGAAGGGGGCATAGGCCTTTTGGATTTCGGTGCATGGAACAAGTGCTTCATGTTGAAGAACTTGTGGCACATTGTGGCGCAGCGGGATAGCTTATGGGTGAGATGGATACACCGGCGATACCTGACTCAGATAGGGCCGCTGGAGTGGACAGCCCATAGGCGGGATTCTCCCCTCATCAAGGCGATCATACAAGCAAGAGACACAATCAGCAACATTGAGGGACAAGGGACAAGCATCGAGGACACAATGTTGGAGTGGTGCGTCGCGGGAAGATTCAAGGTCTCCAAGGCTTATGAAGCCATCCGGCCTAGGAGGGAGGTGGTCAGCTGGTCGAAGGTTGTGTGGCCTGCTCATAGCACGCCGAAACACTCCTTCATCCTGTGGTTGGCGACTAAAGGTAAGCTGCCCACTCTCGATCGACTCCATTTCTTACAGACAGATCCCAATTGCAGGTTTTGTAACCGGCAAGTAGAGACGCACGACCACATTTTCTTCACGTGTGATTACACCGCATCAATATGGAACTCGGTGTGTGATCGTATCCAAATACCACGCTCCACATCGACACTTCAGGCTGCACTCATCTGGCTACGGGGGCATGCTAGACGAGAGGATGTTCTATCGAAGGCCCGCGTCCATTCACTCGCAACATCGGTTTATCATATCTGGACTGCCAGAAACGCGTACATCTTTGACAACAATCGGGTCCCACCGGAGGCTGTAACCAGATCGATTGTGGACCACGTCTTGCTTATCCTTCGGGACAGGTACCCCGCGGTATCCCTAGATACGCTGCAGACTCGCCAATAGGCGCTACGATGTATTTTTGTTGTTCTGGTTATTGTTTCGCTCATGTATGTCTGTTTCTTTTGGTTGGTGCTTGTACGGTCATATGTTGCAGGGGCACTCTTTTCCCTCAATGTCAGGTTTTTCCCATGGGGTTTTCCGACATTGAGGTTTTAATGAGGCCCGGGGTATCATGTGCCCTGCTCTTATAGCTGCAACATGGTTTTTTGTGTGTCTATATTTCTGGTCCATTATGCCACGGAACGGTATGGGTGACCTGCGTGTTATCCCGTACGTGCTGATGGATTGATTATGTATATGACTCTTTTCCCATTTTGGGACACACCTATTAATTTCAAACAAAAAAAAGGTACAAGGGTGGAAAAGGTTCAAGGGTCGCAAAGGGGTCAAAGGTTCGTAGGGGTCCAAGGGTCGCAGGGTACAAGGATCACAAGGGTACAAGGGTCGTAAAGGTATAAGGTTCGTAAGGATACAAGGGTCGCAAGGGTACAAACATCGCAAAAGGGTCAAAGGGTTGCACTAGGTCACAGAGTCATATTGAAACACATGGTCGCACTAGGTCACATATTGTTATCGAGTCTTACGGTTGCACTGAGTCACAAAGTCTCATTTAGTCGCACGATCGCAATGGGTCACAGAGTTTCATTGCGTCGCACTGGGTCACAGAGTCTCATCCAGTCTCATGGTCGCAGTGGGTCATTTTGAATTTGAAACACATGGTCATAGTTGGTCACAGAATTTACCCTCTTTTTATGTTTTTGTTACAGGTGTAATGGATTCGATGGATGAGAAAATCACACTGATTTATTTTTTATATGGTGATTAATTGAAAAATCCTAAATGGAGAATCCAAATGGGTTGGTAGAGTTGAAGAAAACCAGGGAGTAGTTTGCTATTCCCCCCGGTTAGTCAGATATACTAGCAACTGATTGATGAGTTATGTAGATATATTATAGTGGGAAAAATTACAACAGATTTGAAGTTAAACTATTTGCCCAATATTTGTGAAAATAGGAAGCCAACATATATAATATATGACAAGCATCTAATTTTTATCTATTTGATCGCATAAGAGGAATTCAACCATTGTTGTATGTGGAGATAGAATCGGCAACTGAGAAGTGTGAAATCGAAATTGAGAGGGAAGTTGAACCTTTAATCCTGCTTTTGGAAGCATTGCTAGAGAAGGTGAGGATGGAGGTATTGTAGATAATGATGACTGTGTTATTTTAGGTTCACATAACAAAAGCATATTTAGGAGTAATCTGACGGTAACAGTAAATATTTTGGATTCGGATAATTCTGATAGTGAACACCCCAGCGGGTTAAGAGTAGATGGTTGATGTGCCATGAATGTGGTAGTTGATGAAGTTGTTTGTGCCAGTGATAATGTTGATTCTGATGCGCCAATAGAGCATAAGGATGGTAATGGTACAAATAATTTGGATGTGATAGTTCACGAGAACGAGTTCGAAGATGGATTGCATCTGAAAATTTGGCAAGAGTTTGTAAGGAATGGTTCAATTGAAGCTTGTTTTAGATATAGAACATTGAGATCTGATTCGAAGTTGTGGAAAGTACGATGCAAGTTTGCCGAAAGTTGTTGTAAATGGAAATTATGTGTGACAGCAATCCCGAGTTCCAAATGGTTTAACATGAGAACACACCATCCCATTCGTAACAGTTCACTTGTATCTAAATCAACAGACCCTACAAAGGGTACAACACAATCGGTTAAGGATTATTTGAATGAGGAATATACCGGAAAATATGAAATACCTTAAGCAAAAGAATTGATGGCTCATGCAAAAGCAAAATACAGTGCCAATGTATCGTATTTGATGGGATTTAGAGGCAAGTTCTCAAAAGGAGATTCGTGGTGATGACTTTTAACATTATAGGAGGCTTCCATGTTGGTTACAAATGTTTACAGAAAGAGATCTTGGATCTAACGCAAATCTTCAGCTCGGCAGTGATGGGAAAAGCTTCAAATACCTTTTTATAACTGCCAGAGCGGCTATAAGAGGATGGAAATACATGCGTAAAGTGGTTGCTTTGGATGCAACATTTCTGATAGAAGTGTACAAGGGAGTATTGATTGTTGCGACCGCGCAAGATGGTGAATGTCACCAACATCTTATTGCATGGCGAATAGTCGACAGAGAGAAGGACAAATCATGGACGTGGTTTATGTCAAGGTTTAAAGAGGTGATACCGAATGGACGTGATGTCATTGTGATATCGGATCGTCATAAAAGCTTGATCAAAAAAGCAGTCAAACATGTGGATTAACGAGTTGAACATGGTTTCTGTGTGCATCATATATCGCTAAATATAAAGAGCTATGTCAATAAAGATCATGGTAAAAAGACTTCAAAGGGTTATACTGTGGTGGAAATGTTCTTCAAATGTGCATGTACACAGTGAACGAATTTTAAAATGCTATTAAATGATTTGAAGGCTAGGTACAAATTTGAATTTTGTGACTTTTGTAAGCTTTGTGACCATTTTGACCTTTGTGACCTTTGCGACCGTTGTACCCTGTGACCGTTGTACCCCTGTAGACCCTTGTAACTCTGCGAATTTTGTACCTCTGCGACCCTTGTACCCTAGTGTGACCCTTGTACTTCTGTGACCCTTGTACCTCTGCGACCCTTTGACCCCTCTGCGACCCTTGTATCTCTACGACCCTTGTGACTATTATGACCTTTGAGACCTTTGTGCACGTATTCTAATGTTGTAAAGTATTTGGAGAAAGAGAAACTTGATCTAGTTAAGTGCACAAGATACAAATTTAAGGGTGAAAGGTACAACTTATTAACCACTAATGGTCGAGTCAATAAATTCAACATTGAAGAAGTCAACAAAGTTTTCGATCCTAGGGCTTTTAGATATTTGTTTGGGAAAGACAGTGGAATGGTTCAATAGGTATAGGTTGGAAGCAGCTACCGGTATGATTCTCAAAAGTTAACACCTTAAGTTTAGAAAACGTTACATAAACAGTTTGGACATGTATCCAAGTATGAGGTTATTGAATTGAACAGGTTGAGTGATGAGTATGATGTGAGAAATTAGATGGGTAGAAGATTTGTAGTGAGTCTTCAAAAAAGAACATGCAACTGCAAAATGTGTGATGCCGATAAGTATCCATGCAGTCACGCAATTGCGGCTGCACATAAGGTTGGTAAAGGTCACAAGATACAAGAACTATGTTCCACATACTATCTTTGGGAGACATGGCATTTGGCTTATTAAGAAATCGTGTATCCGGTTCCTGATTGCGGTGATTGGAACATTTTTCCTCAATATTCTGAAGTTATTGTTCTACCTCCTATGCTGGATTAGAAAAGGCAAAGTGAGAGGCCTAAAGAAAATCATTATCTTGGATCCGGTGAGGCTCGGAGAAATACCCCATATTCGTTGAGATAAACCCTATTTTTGTCAAGACAAATGGGTTCAAATTCCAGCATCACTGACAATGTTTGGAATGTGACAACGCCAACTTAAAAAAAAGTTTGTTAGTGTGTAATATTTTATTATTTGTATTATAAGTTTGTAACATGATATTATTTGTATTATTTGGACTAAAACTTGGTGACTTTCATCATTATATCTCGATAAATTCTTCAATTTTGCATCTATGTGACCGATGAGACCCTTGCGGCCATTGCGACCATTCCGGCCCTTGCGATCTTTGTGACCCATGTGACCCGTGAGATTCAATCTCTCGATTCAATATCATCTCAAATGGATGTGATGGTGAGACTTAGAGAATTTGATGGGTGTGATGGTGAGACTTAGAGAATTCAATCTCATCTCAAATGGGTGTGATGGTGAGACTTAGAGAATTTGATGGGTGTGATGGTGACCTCTGTGACCTTTCTGACCTTCTTCACGAAGGTCACATGGTGGACGCAGGGCATCATGTTGTCTATGTGTTACTCAAAGTCTTAGTAATCGTCGGACTCATTCCGACCATTCCGACCCTTGCGATCTTCGATGGTGCGATTGTTCAGAGACCTTCGTTAGTGTTTACATATCTTCTCTTAGTCTCCATATCTAACCACAAATTCTATGAAAAACCTTTTTGAACTTTGTGACCTTCGTGACGAAGGTGACATGGTGGACCCAGGGCATCCTGTTGTCTATGTGTTACTCAAGGTTTTGCTAATCGGCGGACTCGGTGTTTATGCAGTCACGGACGAGTTACGAGGGTGACCTAGGTGACGGTGTTGGGTCACTCTTGAAATTTGATTGGAAAACGAAGCACATGGAATGAGATAACTCTGGGGTGTAATACCAAATAAGAAAAAAGCAGAAGACTAGAAGACAAAGTACATGGCAGGTGATAACTCTCGGCTAATGACCTATCTCTCCAATGGAAATAGAATGCTTGCAAAGCCTTTATGCCATGATTCTGTTATCGAAAATAAGAATCAATGTTGAAAATAATGTTAAATGTATTATTTTGATAGATTTCATCCTTTTAAATCCATAAATTAGTCGAGTTCGCATCTATCTTTTGAAATTTTCTCACACTCATTCGATGGCATTTGTTCTACATTACTTGGGACACATGGGTCACAATCCGTTTTAACTATTGATTGACGTTGCAAATGTATTATTTCTATTGGTTTTTGTCATTTAATCCTTATAAATCCATAAATTCGTCGAGTTAGCATCTATTGATCCATATATGCGACCAAGCGAACCATGCGACCTATGCGACCCTTAGTTGACATTAATTTGTTTGATGTTGTAAATGTATTATTTTGATTGGTTTTTGTTCTTTTATCCTTTTCACTCCATAAATTCGTCGAGTTAGCATCTATTGATCCATATATAGGACCAAGCGACCTATGCGACCCATGCGACCCTCAATTGGCATTAATTAATTTGACGTTGTGAATGTATTATTTTGATTGGTTTTTATCCTTTTATCAATTTAAATCCATAAATTCGTCGAGTTTGCATCTATTGATCCATGTATGCGACCCATGCGACGCTGTAAATGTATTATTTTCATAAGGTGACCCATGCGACGCTGTAAATGTATTATTTTCATAATGCAACCCATGTGACCAAGCGACCCATCCGACGCTGTAAATGTATTTTCACCATGCGACCCATGTGACACTGTAAATGTGTTATTTTCACCATGCGTCCAAGCGACCCATGAGACGTTATAAATGTATAATTTGCACCATGTGTATTATTTTCATCAAAATTCCCGCCGAACATTTCACCAAAATTTCAAAAAACATAATCGTGTGGTCATGTATTTTTTTAATGTCATCTGACGTTGATTCGATGTCAGGGTCATGTCTTTTTGAATTCCAACAATTTCCTTTTTCCGAATAACGACACACTTTCTCTAACTCTCATCATCTTCCGTCCATCTTTCTCTCTAACACTTACAATCTCTTGGCTTCGAAAATGCCACATTTTCCTCATTTTGTCCAAATCATTCTTCCGAGCTATCTGGAGTACTACCTTAAAATCTCCTTCCTTTTTCTCTCTGTCGGTATGTTACGTGTAGAGAATGTACAGATTTGACTTTGTTTTTCGTTTTTTGTTAAAGAATATTTCGAAGAAGTTCTTCGATGAGCATATTGATGGGGAAACGAGGGACAAAAACATGGCAACACTTAAATTGGACGCGTCTAACACAACATGGGAAGCGAAGTTGGATAGCTCCAGTTTCATTGATGGATGGAAAGATTTCTCCAAGGACCATAATTTCTTTTTATTAGGGATTTCGTAGTTTTCCTTCACGAAGGTGATATGGTTTTTAATGTCACCGGTTTTGAAGAATCATCATCATCTATATCATAATCATACGCAGAAGCAAGGTCATACTCTTCTGCTCAGACGATTTTTTACGGTACCAGCTACGTGTTCAATGGCCGTAGATGCATTGGTAAGTGACCTCAAACCGATTTATCATATATCACTTCGGTCATTTATTCAATTTTTAATCATTTCTACTGATGTAACTTGGCTGATGTCTGATGCGTATCAGAGTTAAATAAAATAACCTAAACTACCCACAAGTGCACAGCACGTGTGTAGTATTTTAGGTGTCGATCCCACAGAGACTACGCAACACTATCTAAACTTGAACTAGGAATCAAACTTGCTAACGAACAAATATGGATGAAGAATGAAATACTGAAAGTAAAATAAATGAGTTAGTTCTAACGATAAGACAAACGTTCTAGGAATCCAGTTTCACCACAAGACTACCGAAACCAACGATCAATCTATCTATCATGCAATCCCAGTTAAAGCTATCTATGGCAGACGATCCTAATATGATATCTACCCTCTCTTGAGGCATAGAAGGGCTAATCCCTTCTCCTAGAACAAACAAACTACTCGCTCATGCGTCTGTAAACAAACATAAACAAACTAGAAAGTCTAAAGAACATGAAAACCAAGTGAAACCGAAGTGTCGGGTTGATCTCCAATGCTCCTAGCTTGCCTCCTCGCAAGAGTCTTCTCCAATAACGAACTGAATCAAAAGGTCCAATGTAAGCTGCCTCCAATGACGTCTTCTGGCCTCTTTTATGCCTCCTAAGTCGGTCTAAGTGTTGCCTTAATTTCCCCCACGAGTTCCCTTTTGTTTTAAGTTAATTTTACTTAACTTTGTTGGTTTCTCGGGTCGCGACCCGTTCGGGCACTCAATGTGCCCGCTCAGGTGCGGCTAGGTCATGTCGCGCGGGTCATGGGGCTGCAAGTGATGCCCGATCGGGCATGGTGTGTGCCCACTCGGGTATGAGGCAGTTGGTCGGGCATTTTCCTTGCCCGAGTTGTGCATGAATTGTGCACAAAATTTGCCGTAGCTTTTG
Source organism: Gynandropsis gynandra (assembly GCA_036759665.1). Taxonomy (NCBI): domain Eukaryota; kingdom Viridiplantae; phylum Streptophyta; class Magnoliopsida; order Brassicales; family Cleomaceae; genus Gynandropsis; species Gynandropsis gynandra. The sequence goes on from CM071874.1 coordinate 27,662,423, forward strand.
CCCGATCGTGCATGAGTTGTGCCCGACCGGGTGGAGGCTCTTCTTGCTAGATCTCGTCCCGTTTGTCCCGTGATGAGCCCCGAAGTTGCTCCTTAGCTCCGTGCATGTCCTTTTAGCTCCGAAATGATTCAAATACGCGTAAAAACTTGTAAGAACATGAAAACACGAAAACAAGTAAAACGGATACGGAATCATACGTAAAGCAACACATGTATATCAAAAACGTCTCCTAAATCGTGCAAAAAATACGTATGAAAACGAGATCAGCAATGTCGTAGACCCTTCTGATAAGGTTTGCGAGGTCGGGCGGCCTTTGCTATAGATAGTATAAGATATGTTTATAAATGATCAAAGAAGGGAGTGGTCGGCAGATTTGAGGCTCGTGAGTCATGTTGGAGAAAGTTTGGTCACGAAAATGCACAAAACGAGGGTTGTTCCCTCACATTTTGGCTGGTCTCCAATGGAGCAACATATGTGCTTTGGTTTGTCCCTCCAACAAGGTCTAACAACAATATAGTTTGATTTCAGTTGTATTTTGATTAGTTTAAACTTCCCTTGAACAACAACATTCCCTTGAACTTGAACTTCATGTTTGTTTTTGGTTGGTTTTTTACTATTATTCTAAAGTTAGTATTATTCTTAGTATCAGTGTTATTATGCATTTACTATTATTGTGGATTTACTATTATTGCGACCCTTGTAAACCCTACGACCCTTGTATCCTTTGCGACCCTTGTACCTCTGCTACCCTTGTATCCCTGCGACCCTTTGATTCCTTTGCGACCCTTGTACCCCTGCGACCCTTTAACCCCTTTGCGACCCTTAGACCCCTTTGCGACCCTTGGACCCCTGCAACCCTTGGACCCCTACGATCCTGGGTCCCCTGTTACCCTTGTACCTCTATGATCCTTTGACCCTTCTGCAGCCCTTGTAAACCCTGCGACCCTATGACCCATCTACGACCCTTGTAAACCCTGCGACCCTTTAGACCCCTACTACCCTTGTACCTCTACGACCCTTAGACCCCTGCTACTGTTGGACCCCTGCGACCATTTGATACCTCAGCGACCTTTGGACCTCTACGACCCTTGTACCTCTGCGACCCCTATACCTATGCGACCCTTGTACCCTGACGATTCTTTTTATTATTGTAAAACATAATAGTTTATTATGACTCTAATCAAATTATTTACAAATAATATGAATAGAATTTCAAAAATAATAATTTATCAAGTTTTTTACAAATAAATATGAATCCAACTTCAAGGATAACATGATGGGGTGCAATTACTCTTTGGGTACAAGGATACCCCTTTGACCCCTACGATCCATGCGACCCTTGTACCCTCTACGACCCTTGGACCCCTGCACCCATGTACCTCTGTGACCCTTGTACCTCTACGACCCTTATACCCCTCTACAACCCTTTTACCTCTGCGACCCTTATACCCTTGCGACCCTTGCACCCTACGACTCTTTTTTATTATTATATAAAATAATAAGTTATTATGACTGAAATCAAATTATTTACAAATAATATGAATCAAATAAAAAAAATAAATTATCAAGTTATTTTCAAATAAAAATGAATCAAATTTAAAGGATGAAATGATGGATGTCATTAGTCTCGAAGTACAAGGATACCCCTTTGCGACCCTTTGACCCACGACCCTTTGACCCCATCTTGAGCATCAGCTTGAAAGCAATACAACCACTGTAATAATTTTGATATATGTAGTGGAATGTCCTCATGCGATTATACAGCTCGAACAATGCCTCATCTAATTGCTACAAAAAAATTTAACACACATAAATACATATCACACAAAATGACCTCTGAAACCTTTGTGACTTTCATGACTAAGGGTTAAAACAACTTACATCATCTTCAAGCCATACGTTAGCTTTTAATATGATCTCCCTAAATAGTGGCCCCCAAGGACAATCTAGGACAGGTTTCCACCAATGCTCTCGGCGAGATCTCATCATAAATATATATATATATATATATAGAGTAGTCAATTATATACCGCTAGCGTTAATAAACAAATCCTCTCCGGTTATCCTGCTCTATTCCAATCCCTTGGGCTCCCACACAAAATGTCGATTCCCTACAGGTTCTTGAATCAACATTTTTACAGGTTCTTGAACCACCTTTTTTACGGATTCTTGGACCACCTTTTTTATAGGTTCTTGAACTACATTTTCTGTAGGTTCTGGATCAACAGCTTCCCCTTGCTTTCTCCCTCGTGCGCTACAAGAAATTCTTCCTTTGCTCTTTCATACTCTTCATATCTTTCATTTGACATATCAACCCTATGATCCACTTCATCATCTCATACCATCTCATATACATCATTTATGTGTATTAACATAGTTATCTAATTGGAACAATCTTGGGCGTAATGATCTCATCCCTAATATTTAAAACATGTAATTTCACTATAACGCGTAGGGATTTTATTTGTACAATGCATTTTGGCTTTGATGTCTTAGGCTTTGGATCAATCTTGCTTCCCATGTATGATTTCTTGTGCTCTTGATGTGCCTATCCCTTTTTGTTTTAGTTGCCTCACGATTCTAATGGCTAAATGAAAAAAAAATCCAACTTTACGTAGCGATTACTAATAAATAATCCATGGTGGCCTCTCAATCCTAATCTATGTTATTACGTATCATCTTAGTTTTCCTTGTCCACTCAAAATATGTCTCAACATCACTCCATCCTATTAAACATATGAACTTCCATATTCATGTAGTTAATGTCATCATCCATATCCGGTTCTTCACTCTTTCAATGGGCCTCATCGGACAATCATACTACTCGTCCGTAACGTTAAAATACTTATCTTTATTCATGTTTATGTAGTACAAATTACTAGTTCTGTTTGGCTCCCTCTTTAGTTGTTCTTAATGAACTCCTCGAGTTGTATCTTCAAAGCAATCAATCTGATGATTCACAACCTTGATATCATCTCGTAGTGTCCTATAAAATTCTCCCATCATAAGTATCATTTGTGGATTCTATAGAGCTTCTCCATCACCTTGTGGTAGTTCATCACGATGTTTCCTAAATTAGACATCAAGATGCTACAAATAAAAAAGACTCGTTAGTAATCAAAATAGAAAAGATGGATAAAGGAAGCTAAATGAATTACACGATCATAGTGAAAGTTTGTTTCACTCATTTAAACTCGTGGTCTTGTATTATCTTGGGCTTCTTCTTTTTTATCTAAATTTTGATGCTACAACTGTATGATTTTGATGCTACAAGTGTATGATGTAACAACTTTGTCCTAGTCTCTAAGTCCAGTCGTAGAACACTTATTATTTCGTTTCTTTTTATTTACTTCTTCTTTGTTTCGAGTCTTGGTTTCTTCTTTCTTTATCTTTCTTTTTCTGTTTTAGTTTACCCTACAATGAAGAGTCGACAATGAACACAAAATAACCTTAATCATAATAAAAAGATAGATCTAGGGTGACGTTTTTTTATTAAGGATGAAAAGACAAATAAAAGAACCAAAAACTCAATAACAGAACTTGTAAATTGTCCTTTAGATGATGAACACTCAAAACCCTCCTATGACTCGACAAATGAACATGAGCCATAATGAACACACTGTAACACTTGTGATCTAATGTTGTAAATTGAACATTCGGAATCGCACTAATAATTCTTTGACTAGATTTCTGAAGAAAAAGCAAGGAAAAATAAAACTCACAATATAAGAAACATTATTTAAACTTCTCTACAAATGGTGTCTTATTTATACGGCCCAAACATAAATAAAAACTAGGTGCGTAAGGAATTAAAGCGAAAATATGGGAAATTTCTCGGTTGGGCCGAATTAATGCTCGGTCGAGCATCACATAAGGTGTTTAAACTAGCTTATATAGAATAATACACTTGATTGCTTTATGCATCTGAATGTTCGATTCGGGATAATCCTTAGTTGAGTGGTGTGATGATCAGATCTAGCGACCAATGTGGGTTGTGCACAAATTGGTCTTGAGGATTTACTCAGGTTGAGCGATTCTTAGCTTAGTTTCAATGCCTTAAGCTTTTCTGATACCTTGCTCTTCTTGACCTCCTCTACTTGTTAACAAATCCTTTGTGCATGACTCAGCGCCTGTTGACGTTTTTGAATAACCATTGCCTGGTCATTATCGCCTTTTTGAGCGAACAAATCCTCAATTTTCTCTAACCTTGTTCTAATTATTGGTTCTCATATTCGTTATGTCTTATCCAAGGCTTCGTACTTATTAATTGTATCCATTGGAAACAAGTTTTTTCATTTAAAGAAAAAGGAAAAAAACAAAAGTGGAAGGATTGAGTCTTAAACAATAGTTTTTAGATGAGATAATGTATTTAAAAATATACACGTTCAGGAAAAACACAAACGGTCAGGAAAAGATTATATAAACCATAGGTTTTCATGCCAACTGGACATATAAGGAAGATATCAGAGGAATATTGGCTAACACCAGAATAGTATGATCACGTCTACATATATATTTTGTTAATTTTATGAAGATTTATTACCATTCGAAAGGTACAAATCATCAATCTCAAACTAATAATATATATATTATGCTAATTATTGCTGGTTAAATTGTTTTTATGATAGAAATTTTTAGGAAGCAGTAATTGACACATATCATTATTTAGGTGAAGATGAACTCAATACAATGAAAATACAACATTATTTCTTGTGGGTAAGAGATTCTCTAAACATTTAAGTATTTTTTATATTTACTCCTCGAATATATATCTACACAATCGATGTTTTATAATATTGTGTTATAATTATAACTTTATGGTAGCGATGCGAGACATCCTATGTTGTTGAGAGAAATGCCTAGTGGTTTTGCAAGAAATATTTGGTGCTCGCAAATTATGTTCACGTTGATTCACCTTTCAGACATACGAACATGGCAAATATAGAAATACATACAATCAAAATGTTTGTGTTCATAATGGTTCATTAAAAAAAGATATTTTCTAAGGCGTTTTACGTCATTTCTTCAATGTTGGATATCTAGGCCTAGTTGGATTGGAGATTATTATTTTGAAATAACAATGGCTTGACCCAACCATAGGATGTGATAGACAAAACATGATGGGGGATGAATCAACATCAACCATTCCCAAAATTATCTAAAGTATAATATATTCAGAAAAACAGATCAAGTAAATTAAGTATATTAGGTTCAATGTCCAATAACCTAAAAATATTGAGAGAAGAGAGGTGGGTCGTTGTGAAGATGAATTTGCAAATTGTTATAAAAATAGAAGAAGGGGAAGATCCATTGCAAGTCCAAATATGTGAACAAATACGGTTAATTGGATTTCAAAATTATGGAGAAATTCTAGTGATAACTGTTGTAGATGGTGAATATATCGACGATTATAAAAACTTTGAATCGAAAGATGGTGATGATGGACAAGGTGACAAATTCAATGCGTCACCAAATAAAAATTCACCCATTAAAGAATGAATGGAAGAAGAGTTGTAAATTGTATAAAAATAATTGTGTTTTGCTATTAAGTAAACAAGAAACTATAACTTTGTTTTTAGTATTTTGTATTGCTTATATTAATAGGCATCCATTGAAATCGTATATAATGTCAATAAATATTTGTTGGTGTTGGAAACATTTGTATTTTATCTTAGCAAAAGTTTCACATTTTATAGATTTTCAACAGAATTTGTTGATATTGTATAAATTTTCAACATATGTTTTCGATAAGTTTACATTTCAATGGGATTTAGCAAAATGTTATGATCAAATTCAATAAGAATATTTTCAACGGGCATTCTTTGAAACTATCAACGGATGTCTATTGAAACATTCACCACAAATAATTTTTCTTACTATAACTATTTCCAACCTTAATAATGGCCATCCATTGATGTGTCCAACGGAAGTTCATTTATCCATGCAATTATGAGTGATATAAGCACTATAATTGTTTATGTTGGAGACCCGCTACCATATCGTCATCTATCACTTATTTTAGAATTGAAAGTTTTTTATGACGACGATAAGGCGGATATCAATCATTTGATCGATAGATTTGATGATCATCCCAACGTGTCTATCATCGATTCTAAACGAGCATATGAAACGCTAGGGTATAAATATCTTATTCATTTCAATTTATATGTTATTGCAATTATATTAATTTTCTAATGAAATTTTTATAGGTTTGACGTGGATGATGTGTTGAAATATATAAACAACCTTATAATGCAAGTGTCAATGTACGATAATCTATACTTGTACTGGAAATTGACGCCAGAGGTTATACGGCACCAATGATAATGTACTTTAAAGTATTAAAATTGTTCTTTTATTCAATGTTAAATAATTATTGAATTAGGTTTATTGAAATTCATAATTTCTTTTGTTGTATTCATTATAGAATTCTTATTGATAGTGTAAGAATAAAAACATTCCTCATATAATATATATGGATATGCGTCATGGATATCGCTTAAAGCTAACGATGAAAAAAACCAAAAGAAACGCAATGCCAAACTGACATTGGCCACAGACGAAATCTTCAACAAACTTGTTAGACACTGGAAGTATGAAGCCTTCAATGCCAAAAGCAAAAAGGCCAAACAATATCGCTACGATGAAAAACGTTCCCAAGGATGGTATGCATCCATACCTTGGGAGCTAAATCATTTTTTCAAAGAAAATAGAACTAGTAATGCTTCTTAAGCTTATGGTAGAAACATATGCCAAAAGTAAATCTGTATTGGCCGATAAAAAGGGCGATGAATGCAAATTTCTCAATCTTTGGACATAAATGACCGTAAAATATTTCACCAAGAAAATTACCTAGCAACTTTAAGTCATCGATTCATTTTCAAAAGAACTGACTCTAATGTAGAACGGTAAAATTTGTATCTAAGTAGATCTTTGAAGCATGGTTTAGGTGTGACCTAATAATAATCAAATTATAATATTTATACTAGACTAAACATTACACAAGAATACAGACAACATAATATCAGGCTCTAACAGAAGGCATAAGAGTGATCTACATTATCACTATTATAAAAACTATGACCATGAACAACGTGAAGTGTTATTTACTTCAAATTTATGCTAAAAGTATTATACAATTATTTATATTGAAACGGTGCTGCTAGATGAGAAAGGTGTTTTGACGTATATGAATTCTTTAAAGATATAAAAAACTATCACTTTAAGTGTATCTAATTATCTTAAAATGGGTATACCTACTCTCGCAATACAAATCATATTCTAGTATATAGCTTATTGGAATCTCAGTCTAATAATATATATTTTGAATGTGCGATTAGTACTACTTGTTCTCGATATGCAAAGTTTTATCGAATATCTAAATCATTGTAGTCTATTACTTACACATTGAATGTAGTATAACACGATATCCTAATTTCTAAACCGATTAACCTATCTCACGATATGATCATTCATGTCTCTCAAATGTATATGATCTAATATAATATGACGTGTCTGTTTGAATTATACCATACGACAGTCGATTCCAGTGGCTATTCAAGAATCAAAAGAATGAGAATATACAATAAACAATAAAACTCAAAGAAAAATAAATCTGATCAATAGGTATGATAAATCCATATACAAAAGTCTTCTAGCCTAAAGCATGGATATACTAAACAATTCAATTCCCACCTCAATCTCACCTTCAACCTATTCTGCTGTTAGTTTAATCTATTGACTTCCATCCTCTAGAATTTTTTGTTTTTAGCACAGTCTAAAGCTCCATTTTTAATCGTTGGTTAGTTTGTTCGTTTTAGTCTCTTGTGTCTCTTGTTCATTAGTTTTTCATTCTAGTGTTTCTCAAGAACTTCAACTGCCCTTTGTCAATTCAAATTTTTAATTCCTTATTGATTTTGGCACATTGCTCGGTCAAGTATTTTTCTGCTCAGGCCGCGTGATTGTTGTTTTTGCATGCTTGCCTTGTGGTCCGAGACTAACTTTGATGTATAACGATTCATTTCTTTCTCTGTTTTTCTGTTTTTCTAAGACTTGGCCTATTTTTTGTTATAATTATAAACCCTTTTTTCGGGAATTTGGACATTGTGTCCATTTTTTGTCTCTTTCTTTTCTTTTTGAATATAAGATATCATGGTAATATGAAAACCCAAAAACATAGGTAACTAGGGCTGATATTCACACGTGATTATTGCGGTCACCCCTGGATGAGATGTCTAGCTTTTGTTCCAATGGAATGAAATGATATGTAAGAACCCTAAACTCGAATGAGATTGAAAAAAAAAACTAATACTCCAAATAATTGGGAAAGTTTATTAGGGAAATGTCTAAGCTTGTAAACTAGGATTTTAGGACGATCCTAAGATGACTAAGTGGTAATTTACCCCGTAGAACAATAAAATCAATCCTAAATTCGAAGATTCTCCAGTTTAGCTAAGTCTGAAATTTTTTTCAAAAACATTTAGTTAATTCTAAGTTCAATGTATGTAGTTATTGGGAGAGGAAAAACTCCATGCTTTACTAACATCATTATGGCTTTATTTTCGTGCAACTGAGTGTATGCATGATCGTGTCTATCGATTTCTAAAAAAAATTGAAAGATAAAAATGCACCTATATGATCTTATATGCAAATTAAATGATCCTAAATAGTATGAGAATATTGACCATACAAGGTAAAACGAAATATGATATAATACATTACTTAAGTATCATTAGAAATTGTGAATTGTTTATGCACATGTTTGTGCTACATATTTATTTGTGGTATTCAATCATAGTTTTGATTAGTTGAGCTTGTAGTTATTCGTTGTTATAGTTACTCAAATTAGTGAATTTTTAAAAAAAACTTTGAAGAGTTTGTTTAAGGCTACGAAAAGAACATTGTTGGTCGGCGGAGGAGCAAAGACGAAAGGGATAGAAGGAAAGTCGGGGATTACGAGATGGAACGAATCAAGCTTGACAAGATAATTAGGTTTTGAGAAACCGAGAAAACCAAATTGTGGAAAACTAGGAACACCCGGTTTCGGAAAGGGCCCTAGGTATGAAGGTTTAGTTGTTTGCTCGAAAAGGTATCTTGTTGCAAGAGTAGAATTGATCATGAACAAAAATGCAAGCACTATCATGAGGGAAGTGGATTAGAAGATCTTGTGTGAAACCATTGTGCTCTTTATTTCTTCTGTGTTGTTTAGTTTATGAATATTTTTTATTGTTACTTCTGTCTCTTGGAATGAGGTTTTATAGGGAAATTAACTAAATCTAACAACAAAATTTAATGTGTTTGTTAGAACCTAACTATTTTTTCTTTTTTCGCTAGAAGTTTCTTTGAATAATTTACAATATAGTACATTTGTTAGGATAGTTGACTCTATGAGTGTGTTGGGATAGAAACCATATGTTATTATAGTTAGAAAACGCTTGTTTGAATGTAAGTCAAATGAATATAATGTTCAACAATAATATAGAAGAAAATGCGATTACTTAAAAAATGTCATAATTTTGTCCAAATTGTCTTACAAAATAATAATTTTGTTTGTTTTAATTAAGCAAATCAGTTTTTGTATAAGAGGGAAATTTAAATAATAAATGCATAAAAGTAAAATATTGCAATTTTTTTAAATAATAATAACGTAAAAACAAATATATATATATATGCATATATTATTACTAAGGCTAAATTGGATGTCTATAGCACATAACCAACTACCGCTAGTCATCTCGGAGTGGCTCGTCGCCTCCCAAAGCTTTCTTCAGCACTAACTTGATTAATTCTAAAACCTTAAGCATAGGAATTGCAATATTGAATGTATGTACGTGTTGTATACGAAAAATGTTGAATCTTTTTAAAACTATTGATTTTGGTCAACTGAAAGAAAAATAACCCTTTGTAAAATATTGATATTTTCAACGGATATCAATAGTTAAAATTATTTGTATTTCATCAGTTTTTTTATCTAATATATGTTGAAATTGTTAACTGATTTTTTAATTATTATCTATTGAAAATATGAAAAGTATCCTTTTTAAAAAATAATGTTAAAATTTAAAATGTTTAATTATTCAATCGATGTCGATTGAATATTATTCAATTTTCAACTATGAATATTCATTCAAAACTAAAATTCTAATTTGCATAGCAAAATTGCAAATTCAAATTTTTGTTTAGGTAATAAATTATATGCTAATCTTTTCTAGGTATACATGTGATGAGAACATAGCCGTGGTTCTAACAAGGATTATGACAAGGGCAGATCACGAGGGTTAGAGGGAACGTCCACCTAATGGGTAGCATAGGAAGTCACACAAATGGATGTGTAATGTCAATCTATGGATGGACGGGAAAGTCAAGAGGAGCCAAGATTACAAAGTTCACCTGTAAAGACAAAATAATAAGAGAAGCATGAAACTAGAGGAGCTAAAGGCACTCAGGCCGAACAGGGATTGCTCGACTAAAGCGAACGGGCTGGATATGAGAAGGCTATTAAGCTCAACACATGATCAGATTCGTTCGACCCGAGCGAATCCTCTGGACCCATAGAACACGGGGTAGGCATGACCGCTCAATCTGAGTATGCAAAGATTTTATAGTAGTATGACCAGAATACTTCAAATATGTTGTGTCTTTGAGTTATTTATGTTTTATGAATACATATTTTATTATGTATTACAAGTAGACGGGTGTATGATACAGAAATATATATGCATTTGTCTCACTAAATCACTCTGTATGATTTTTCGTGGATAGACAAAGAATGAGGATATGGATGATACTAAAACAAATAAGTGTACAAAGTCACGTTCGATTCTTCCAGGAATACTTAAAATAATTTCTATGTTTTTCAAAGTATTTCATTTCAAGTCTCGAGACGACTATGTTTTTCAACTTTGTCGTGTTTGAATTTTTATTTATAGTAATATATATTTATAGTTATTTTGAGTATCAAAGTCATATGATCACCTTTCATAAATGATGGTAACCTTCTCCAACTTGAATAAAAATTCTGAGGTTAGAGGCGTTACACTACACTCCATACTATTATATCTTGTATGATATTTTAATCTAATTTGTAAAAACACTTTACATGGATTTCGAAAAGCACACTTGAAATAATACTGATTACAAAAATTATATATGTCATATCTTGCTCTTTTTATTTATTTTGTAATAAGAGTTAAGTTGTTTAAAACAAAATTTATGAACACAATTAATCTCACATATATTGACAAAAAATGAAGAAGGAACATTTTGGATATAAAAATAAATTGTTACATCTCATTTAATTCGTAGTGTTACATCATTTTCATATAGTTATTATTTGCCCGTTGATTGGTCAGAATGTCTCAGAATAAAACTTTAGAATCACCATGCCTTGAAACAATTCACAAAATATTAAAGATTGTGGTTTATAATAACCAAGATAAAGAATTTTAACTTAGAAGAGATTCATTTAGGCTTTAGAAGGAACATTATTGGTTGGAGGAGGAGCAGAGACGAATGGGATTGAAGGAAAGTCGGGGATAGGGAGACGGAATGGATCAGGCTTGAAAAGATAATTAGGTTTTGAGAATTTGGGAAAACCAAGTTCTGGAAAACTAGGAAAACCCGGTTTTGGGAAGGTCCCTAGGTATGAGGGTTGAGGCGTTTGCTCGGAAAGTTGTCTTGCTGCAAGACTAAAATTGATAATCAACGAAAATGTAAAAACTAACATAAGGGAAGTGGGTGAGATGATCTTGTATGAAGCCATTATGCCCTTTATTTCTTTTACTTCTTCAGTTGATGAATATTTTTTGTTGTTGTTTCTGTCTCTTGGAATGAGGTTTTATAGGGAAATAACTTTTTCAAAATTTTATGTGTTTGTTAGAATCTAACTATTTTTTCTTTTTTTTTTCGCTAGAAGTTTCTTTGAATAATATCCAATAACAGTATATTTATTAAGACAGTTGAATCCGTGAGTATGTTGGGATAAGAAACCATATGTTACTATATTTAGAAAAGGTTTGTTAGAATGTAACTCAAATCAATATAATGAAATAGTTGATAACACGTAATCCGTTGTAGTTTTTATATCATTCATAGGTCTAGTTTTGAGTAGATTACTTAGATTTCATTCATTTATCGAGTTTATTCGAGGATTTCATCTACATTTCGTGTTTTGTGTAGGAAACGAAGACATGAGGAGAAACATGAGAGATTATGGCAATCTAACCCCGAAAACATAGTTGAGTGACAAAATTCAACTTGTGCAAGGCCATGGATTGAAGTGAACATACAAACACCGAGCGAAAGGAGCGGAAACAACATCTTAGGTCATGCACGCTCGGGCATTGGAAGTGTGCCCGCTCGGGTAATTGATGCCAAGACAACCCCGTAGCTTTGCACGACTCGGGTGCTCAAGGAACATGTTCGGGCATGTGTGCCCGATCAGGTGGAATTGGAGTGCCCGCTCGGGTTAATTGTCATCAAGATGCGCCGTAGCTTTGCACGACTCGGGCTGAAGAGGAACACGCTCGGGCATAGGTGCCCGCTCGGGCGAAAATGGGTGTAC
>CM071874.1:27714899-27732134 GCA_036759665.1 Gynandropsis gynandra
TCTTCTTGTAGAAGAAACACTCGGCTTCTGATTGGTTGGCCTTGGTGGCGCCGCCCTTTGCCTTGGTCTCACCAGACTTAGACACGCTCTACCTGGTCCTGGGCCTCTTCTTGCCCTTCCTCTTCTGATAAGAGGACTCCCCAACCATCAGCACAGATCCCGATACCCTCTTCCCAATGGACATTTGTTTCTGATACTCAGTGAGCATGTTGTGCATCTCATGCAACTCAACGTCCAGCTTGTTCATGTTGTAGTTGACCACACGGGGAGAAGGACTCCGGAAGTGAGTGCAAGATCATCTCCTGTTGCATCTCCTTGTAGAAGGTACACCCCAGCTTCTCAAGCTGTTCTATCAGACTGATCATCTGAAGAACATGGGGTCCCACAGGAGATCCCTCACGCAGAGCGGACTTGAACAAAGTCCCTGACAACTTGGACCTTGCTGTTCGACTCTACTCACTGAACATCTTCTCAAGATGCTCCATGATCTGCTTAGCATCCATATGCTCGTGTCGCTTATGGAGTTCGCCACTCATTGACGCCAAGATTAGACACTTCACAGTGATACACTTTTCCTCGTACTTTGTGTATTCACTGAAGGCCTCGTCGTTCGTTGGGTCTGGCACTGGAGGAGCCGGTTTGTCGATCACATCGACCAGCTTCTCATGTGTCAGCACCAGGCGCAAAATTGCGTTGTCATTCGTCGAAGTTTTCACCAACCAGCTTGTTGGTCTCGAAAATTGGACGCAAATTGAATTGAGACATTCTCAGGAGATCTGTTAACGAAAGGAAAATTTGCAGCAGAGAGTTAGACATCGTAAATATCATAAAGACATGGACTTCATCTATATGATATTTTTCGTTAATGAATGTTACGATAACATTAGAAATCTTATTTCCAATAAGCATCAATCTATAACTATATGTCTGAGCCCCTTGCTTGTTAAGACGTTTCCCAAACATATAAAATAGATCCTTTATAAATTTTATCGCCATAAAATTTATAGTTATTTTACTTCGGCTCTATATCACATAGTCACCTGGTAGTCAGGTCGTTCCTATCGATATAGTTGAGTTCATCCTTCAGCTCATGGTCGGATAACAATTAAGTTTATGTCCCCCGGGTAGTCCAGGCGTATACAAAAACTAATTGTTCCCTCCCACTAGACATCTGATGTCGTAGATGTATGAATCGACTTATTGAACTACATGCCTCCTGGTAGTCAAGCCGTACCATGTAAACAAGAACCTAATCAAAACATCTACGATGAAGGAAAAGCCTAACGATAAACAATTTATTGTTTTAGAACTCAATTATTAATCAAAATTCTTAATTTTAATATAACTCTATATCACATAGTCACCTGGTAGTCAGGTTGTTCCTATCGATATAGACGAGTTTATCCTTCAACTTCATGGTCAGATATCAATTAAGTTTATGTCCCCCGGGTAGTCCAGACGTTTACAAAAACTAATTGATTCCTCCCACTTATGTCCCCCGGGTAGTCGAGGCGTTTACAAAAACTAATTGATTCCTCCCACTAGACATCTAATGTCATAGGCATATGAATCGAATTCTCGAACTACATGCCTCCTGGTAATCAGGCCGTACCATGTAAACAAGAATTTATTCAAAACCGTCTACGGTGAAGGAAAAAACTTAATGATAAACAGTTTATCGTTTAATAACTCAATTATAAATCCTTTAAAATTAAAATTCATTTAAATTTAATCTTAATTTTTTTTATAATTTTTTTAACTAGGGTTAGGATAGGGTTAGGGAAGGGTATTAGGTCCCCATCGCATCGATCTCCGCCGCCAACCCTGACCGTCGCCGCCGCCGCCACGTTCGGCCGCTTGTGCGCCGTCCTTCGCCCGGAGACCCACGACGTCAGACGCGGCACGCGACGCCGTCCGACCGCCCCTTGCCCGCTCGACCCCTTCTCTTTCTTCGCCCGACTCGGTAGTAGTGTGGGCGTTCGATTTCGGCCTCTCCGGTGCCGGACCGCCGCTGCCGGTTAACGTGGGAGGTGCGCCGACCCCTGCTGTCGATCGTCGACACTCGTGCGGCCGGCTAGGGTTACGGCCGCCGCCTACTCCGACGCGTGAGAGAGGTCTGTTCGTGCAAATCTTTGCACGTGCTACACGCGCGACGCCAGCCACGAAAATCGATCCAATTTTCACCAAAAATTCAAAAACCTAACCCTAAACAGACGACCAAACGCTCTGATACCATTGTTGTGTTGATTTGGGGTACGGAAGCGTGTTTTATCAACCGAATTTTTAGATCTAGTCATGTTCAGATTAGTTTTTCGGGGTTTCAACGATTACAAATATAGAAATGATTTCGAATATACCTGTTAATGTTGAACGAGTGATTATCGGATGATAGACTTGATAGTACAAGTCCTCTACGTGTATCCACACCGAGATCGGATTCTGCATTCAACCTTTGGTGCGGAATTCTCGATGAACGAAACTGTTTCGTTCTTCGTTTTCTGTTTGACGGCTCGTAGGGTTTTTGTTTTTGTGATTCTGTAATCTGATAACGAAAACCTTATTTTCGTTTCTTATATAATTATTAACTTTTAATAATTACACTTTTAACCCGAGACTATTCAAATATTACATAACAGGCATATAACTTTCAAATTCATGAAATGAAAAGGCTTACAAGAGAGTAATTTGATAGCTCATTGAGGGAAATGGGGTTAAAGATGACTAATTTATTAGAGATCCCAAGATTTAGCTTAAAGTAGAAACTAAGTTATGCATAAGTAATCTACACTCGAGTCACCAAAATAAAAAAAAAAAACTATTTCTACGATGAGGAAGACATCTAGAAATCACATTTGTGGGTAAGAAGACAAGTCGACTCTACGAGAATTTCAAGAAAAGCTTAATTCTTAGAATGACACTCATGAACCATGTGATGTCTATGGCCAAATCGGACACAAACATGAGAACTAGCCATGTACAAAGGGAAATGATAAATAACATTACTATCTAATTTTACACAAAAGGTTGACAATTCACGCTGAAATAATTCCACATATTCACAAACAATTTCGATAAATAATCACTACCACCGATGCCTTATCCATTTATGTAATTGCATATATATCAAATTTTCATTTGATGTATTTTTAAATAGAACAAAATACGTATTAATGCTTTTTTTCTTTTGGTAAAAAGAGCATATTCGTGAAAAGTTATATCGGCTGCCTCAAAGAGTATTTCATAAGGTACATACTAATGATATATTATCCCAAAAGATATATATGGAAGAAAGATTGCACAATTGGTGTAATTATACATTTAATAATAAATTCATTCGATTAAATTTGAGTTCATTCGAAAAGGTAACTCTAATTGGAACTCTTGTTTCCTATATAAAAACTTGATTATCTAGCATTTTGGAAACATCCATATAATTTCATTCTTTCACAAATTGTGCGTTTTAAACATTTAAATCGAGGTTCTTGCGCAGTTATTTATTACATAAGTTTCATTTATCAGTTTTCAATATTTGAAGTACCGTAATATCGAAATTAAAACCCATTCTATAATAGGAGGAAGTTGTTTGTACCCTTGGTTAACGGAGAGGAACCAAATTATCTTAAAGAGAAATAATGAATTCAGTGAATTCGGGTTGGAAAGGTGCATCCTCATTTTGAAACTATGAGTATTTAAACCCAAATAATGTTTATATTTTTAATAAACAAATTTTGTTAGTCCAATTAACAATATAATTAATATTTGGTGATTCGTATCAAATTTCAGTTTGATAATTCGTGTCAGATTTCAGTGAATGTCGTGTATAATTATGTGAAGATCTTAATAGTTACCGATTTTTGTAGTTAAACATGATAGTGATGGAATAAAACTAGTGTTTTTTTCCACGACATCTTGTTCAGTAAACAAATTGTTTGACCACAAGAACACTATAAAATAAGATACTTTGTTGAATTAATTTACTTATTGTTTTAGAAAGCAACATACACTCAACTACAACGGATATCAAACCTATTAAATTTATTATTATG
The DNA here is from genome assembly GCA_036759665.1 of Gynandropsis gynandra. Lineage (NCBI taxonomy): Eukaryota > Viridiplantae > Streptophyta > Magnoliopsida > Brassicales > Cleomaceae > Gynandropsis > Gynandropsis gynandra. The sequence goes on from CM071874.1 coordinate 27,718,946, forward strand.
CACAAAAGTCCAACTATTCCTTGTCCCCTTTAACATCTTCCACTGTATAACAAAAAAAAACGAGAAGGAGAACCATTAGGGATTTGTAAAGAACTACTAATCATAATGGCCTCATACAAGCTTCAGTCCATTGTTTTCTTCGTTGTTCTCTCCTCGTGTTTGATCAACAGTGACCTAGTCGCCCGTCGCCTCCTTCAACAGCAGCCACAGCTACAACAATTTCCAAAAATACCGCCTTTTCCCTAAATCTCCAAACTGTCTTTTCAACAGTAGCCACAACCACAACCAACCACAACGCTTCCCAGCGCACAATCTTTTCTTCCTACCATCCAACCGCACTTCCTTCGCTTCCAAATGTGACTTTGCCCCCTTTCTCGACAACGTTGCCTTCCCTTCCTACTAATTTCCCCTCCTTCACCATTTACTACTTGCCCTTAGCAATCTCACAATATACAAAAAAACTGTAACAAATAACATATCCAATAAGAGACACATATGAACATTAGTAGATGGTGAAGTCTACTAATGCCCCATATGAAAAGGCGAACTCACATATAATACATCCAATAATAGAAATAACTTTATCATCATGGGCAAATTACTTAAAACGAATGCCATATATGAAAAGGCAACCTCACATATCCTTACCAATGTTTTTTCATTATGCCAGATTCAACATATTCATATAATTTTTTTTATTGATGTGGCATACTCCGAGTGAAGAAAAAAACACCCTTTTTTATAATAGATTTTATTATGTATTGTGAGTAGGGGAGTGTTTGATATGAAGAGTATATATGTGTATGTCTCACTCCACGTGATTTTTTGTGGATGGACAGAAAATAAGGACACAAGTGATAGTAAAAAAAATAAGTGTCGAAAGTCACGTTATATTCTTCAAGGAGTACTCAATATAATTTCCATGTTTTTTTAAGTATTTCGTTTTAAGTCTCGTGATGATAAAGTCATGTATTTCAACTTTTGTTGTGTTAAGTTTTTATCTCTAATAACATGTAATTATTTTGAGTATCAAAGACACGTGATCACCTTTCATAAATAATGGTAAATTATCCCATATGTGAAGAAAGATCCAAATGTTGGAGGCGTTACACTACACACCAAATTATTATATCTTGTATGATACTTTAGTTAAAAGAAAAGATTTCACATGGATATCGAAAAGTACATTTAAAATAATATTGAATAAAAAATATATATTTAATCTTACCCTTTTTGTTTTCATTTTGAAATTTAATATTGAATAAAAATACATTTGTGATATCTTTCTCTTTTGTTTTTATTTTGTAATTTTGTAATTACAATTAAATAGTTTAAAACAAAAATAATGAACATAAATATTCTCACATATATAAACAAAAAATAAAAGAATGGACAAATTGGATATAAAACAATATTATTTCATCTCATAGAATTCACAATGTTGCAACATATTCATATAGTTATTGCTTGCCCATAGGTGGGTCACAATCCCATAATAAAACTTGAGAATCGCAATACATTGAAACAATTCATTAAATATTAGAGATTATGGTTTATGATAAACAATGTGAAGAATTTTATCTTACAAGAGTTCCGTTTAGGCTTTAGTAGGAACAATTTTGGTCGTAGGAGGAGCAAATACAAAAGGTATAGAAGGAAAACCGGGGATTGGGAGATGAAATGGATCAGGATTGACTAGAAATTTAGGTTTTGAAAAACCAGAAAAACCAAGTTGTGGAAAACTAGGAAAACCCGGTTTTGGGAAGGTCCCTAGATATGAGGGTTTAGACGTTTGCTCAGAAAGTTGTCTTGCTGCAAAAGTAGAATTTATCATGAACAAAAATGTAAGAATTATCATGAGAGAAATGAGTGAAAAGATTTTGTATGAAGCCATTGTGCCCTTTATCTCTTTGTCAGTTTTAGTTAAAGAATATTTTTTGTTGTTGTTTTCTTCTCCTGGACCTAACTATTTTTTTGTTAATTTATATTGATGTCTTTTTATAGATTTACAATAATAGTTACGTACATGTTTTTTGGGTGAATTTGTTGGAATAAGAAACCATATGTTATTACATTTAGAAAAGGATTGTTTGAATATAAGTCGAATCAATATAATGTTCACTGATAACATAGAAAAAATTTGATTATTGAAGGATACTTTCGTGGTCTTCTACTAATTATCTTATAAAACAATAATTTTGTTTTTGGAATTGAGAAAATAAATTTTTAGATAAGATAGTGATTTAAAAATAAATGTCATAATGGGAAACTTTTGCTTTTTTAATATTTTTTGAAATAATGATAACGCAAAACTAAATACATATCCATATATTTTTTTCAAGGCTAAACTAGATGTAGCACATAACCAACTGCCCCTAGTGGTCTGACTCTTGGCCTCCCGATGCTTTTTTAGCATTGGCTTGATTAATTCTTCGACATGATCTTTTCAACATTGAAAGCCTTTACATGTTGAATATGAAAAATGTTGAAACATTTTCAGTGGATTTTAATAGATTTTGAATAGAAACTACTGTAAAATGTTGCTATTTTGAATATTAACGCTCAAATTCTTTTTATATTTCAACAGTTTTTTTAATCCAAACATAAAATTATTAACAAAGTTTTTAATTATTTTCGTTTGAATATTCATTTAAAACTAAAAATGATTTATTCATTTTCAAATACGATGTTTAACAAAATTGCAAATTCGGATGTTTTCTTTCTGTAATAAATTACAATTTCAAGTCTACCCTTAATATTGATAAGCCCATATTCATTTATCCTTTAGTTAATCTACGGTTTTTCTCTCTCTTCTCAAGTACTCACTTTTTATCTCTCATGTGGCACGAAAATTACTGTTCTCCCACACCACATCAGATTCGGCACGAGTAGCTTGAAATCAACATGAAATTCGCCGCAGGTAGCTTGAAATCGACATCAGATTCGCCGCAGATAGGTTGAAATTGTTTGTTGTCAACAAAGAAGCTTGCAATTAAGCACGTTCCATAGAAAACCAGATATTTATAGTGAGTTTTTCGTGTTTCTCTTGTGTTTTTCGTGTTTCTTTTGTGAATTCGATAACCCGAGTAAGTAGTGAGTAATATGTATAGATTCAATTCTCCTTTTTGAAAATAAGTCTTATTTTGATGTAGTCAAAATGAGTCATATTAATTGAAATGTCAAATGATCGCAATGAGTGATAGTCTCTTCGAGTCACACAGTCACACTAGGTCACAAAGTCATATTAAAACACATGGTCGTAGTGGATCATAGAGTCTGATCGAGTCACACGGCCACACTGGGTTACAAAGTCTCATCGAGTCGCACGGTCGCACTGGGTCACAAAGTCTCCCGAGTCACACGGTTGATAGTCTCTTCGAGTCACACAGTCACACTAGGTCACAAAGTCATATTAAAACACATGGTCGTAGTGGATCATAGAGTCTGATCGAGTCACACGGCCACACTGGGTTACAAAGTCTCATCGAGTCGCACGGTCGCACTGGGTCACAAAGTCTCCCGAGTTAAATAGTCGCACTGGGTCACAGAGTCATATTGAAATAAATAGTCGCACTGGGTCACAGAGTCCCATCGATTCGTATGGTCGCATTGGGTCACAGAGTCTCATCGAGTTGCACGGTCGCACTGGGTCACAAAATCTCATCGAGTCCCACGGTCGCACTGGTCATTGAGTCATATTGAAACACATGGTCGCGCTGGGTCAGAGATTGTCATCGAGTTGCACGGTCGAACTAGATCACAGAGTCTCATCGAGTCTTACGATCACAGTGGGTCACAAAGGTACAAGGGTCGAAAAGGTTCAAGGGTCGCAAAGGGGTCAAATGTTCGTAGGGGTCCAAGGGTCGCAGGGGTACAAGGATCACATAGGTACAAGGGTCATAAAGGTACAAGGTTCGTACGGATACAAGGGTTGCAAGGGTACAAGGGTCGCAAAAGGGTCAAAGGGTCGTACGGTCGCACTGGGTCACAGAGTTTCATCGAGTCACACGGTCGCACTAGGTCACAGAGTTATATTGAAACACATGGTTGTACTAGGTCACATATTGTTTTCGAGTCTTACGGTTGCACTAAGTCACAAAGTCTCATTGAGTCGCACGGTCGCAATGGGTCACAAAGTCTCATCGCGTCGCATTGGGTTACAGAGTCTCATCGAGACTCATGGTCGCAATGGGTCATTATGAATTTGAAACACATGGTCATAGTGGGTCACAGAATTTACCATCTTTTTATGTTTTGTTACAGGTGTAATGGATTCGGTGGATGAGAAAATCACACTGATTTATTTTTTTATATGATGATAAATAGAAAAATCCTAAATGGAGAATCCAAATTGGATGGTAGAGTTCAAGAAACCGGGGAGTAGTTTTCTATTGCCCTCCGGTTAGTCTGACATACTAGCAACTTATTGATGAGTTATGCACATATATTATAGTGGGTAAAATTGTGAAAATAGGAAGCCAACATATATATAATATATGACAAGCATCTAATTTTTATCTCTTTAATTTCATAAGAGGAATTCATCATTGTTGTATGTAGAGATAGAATCGACAACTGTGAAGTGTGAAATCAAAATTGAGAGGGAAGTTGGACCTTTAATCCTGCTTTTGGAAGCGTTGCTAGAGAAGGTGATGATGGAGGTGTTTTAGATTATGATGACTGTGTTATTTTAGGTTCAAATAACAAAAGCAGATTTGGGAGTAATCCGATGGTAAAAGTAAATATTTTGGATTCGGATAATTCTGATAGTGAACATACCAGCGGGTTAAGAGAAGATGGTGGGTGTGCCATTAATATGGTAGTTGATGAAGTTGTTTGTGGCAGTGATAATGTTGATTCTGACGCGTCAATAGAGCATAAGGATGGTAATGGTGCGAATAATTTGGAAGTGATAGTTCACAAGAAGGTAGACAGTGAAAAATAATATCTTCGAGTTCGAAGATGGATTGCATCTTAAAATTGGGCAAGAGTTTGATAGCAATAAGGATATAGAGGCATTTGTAAATAAGGGTTCAATTGAAGCTTGTTTTAGATATAGAACACTGAGATCTGATTCAAAGTTGTGGGAAGTACGATGCAAGTTTGCCGAAAGTGGTTGTAAATGGAAATTATGTGTGACAGCAATCCCGAATTCCAAATGATTTAACGTGAGAACACACTATCCCATTCATAACAGTTCACTTGTATCTAAATCAACAAACGCTACAAAGGGTACAACGCAATCAGTTAAGGATTATTTGAATGAGGAATATACCGGGAAATATGAAATACCTCAAACAAAAGAATTGATGGCTCATGCAAAAGCAAAGTACAGCGCTAATGCATCGTATTTGATGGGATTTAGAGGCAAGTTCTCAAAAGGAGATTCGTGGTGATGAATTTTAACATTATAGGAGGCTTCCATGTTGGTTGTATATATTTACAGAAAGAAATCTCGAATCTGACGCAAATCTTCAGCTCGGTAGTGATGGAAAAAGCTTCAAATACCTTTTTATAACTGTCAGAGCGGCTATAAGAGGATGAAAATACATGCATAAAGTGGTTGCTTTGGATGCAACATTTCTGACAGGAGTGTACAAGGGAGTATTGATTGTTGCGACGGAGAGAAGGAGAAATCATGGACATGGTTTATGTCAAGGTTTAAAGAGATGATACCGGATGGACGTGATGTCGTTGTGATATCGGATCGCCATAAAAGCTTCATAAAAAAAGCAGTCAAACAAGTGTATAAACAAGTTGAACATGGTTTCTGTCGCTTCATATATCGCTAAATATAAAGAGCTATGTCAATAAAGAGCATGGTAAAAAGACTTCAAAGGGTGATACGGTGGCGGAAATGTTCTTCAAATGTGCAGCTACACAGTGAACGAATTTTAAAGTGCTATTAAATGATTTGAAGGCTAGGTACAAATATGAATTTTGTGACTTTTGTAACTTTTGTGACCATTTTGACCTTTGTGATCTTTGCGAGCGTTGTACCCCTGTGGACCGTTGTACCTCTGCGACTTTTGTACCTCTGCGACCCTAGTACCCCAGTGTGACCCTTGTACCTCTGCGACCCTTGTACCTCTGGCGACCCTTTGACCCCTCTGTGACCTTGTACCTCTACGACCCTTGTAACTGTTATGACTTTTGAGACATTTGTGCAGGTATTCTAATGTTGTAAAGTATTTGGAGAAAGAGGAACTTGATCTCTTTAAGTGCAGAAGATGCAAATTTAAGGGTGAAAGGTACAACTTATTAACCACTAATGGCTGAGTCAATAAATTTAACATTGAAGACGTCAACAAAGTTTTCAATCCTAGGGCTTTTAGATATTTGTTTTGGAAAGATAGTGGAATGGTTCAATAAGTATAGGTTGGAAGCAGCTACCGGTATGATTCTCAAAAGTTAACACCTTAAGTTGAGAAAACGTTACATAAACAGTTTGGACATGTATCCAAGTATGAGGTTATTGAATTGAACATGTTGAGTGATGAGTATGAGGTGAGAAATTAGATGGGTAGAAGATTTGTAGTGAGTCTTCAAAAAAGAACATGCAACTTGAAAATGTGTGATGTCGATAAGTATCCATGCAGTCACGCAATTGCGGCTGCACATAAGGTTGGTAAAGGTCACAAGATACAAGAACTATGTTTGACATACTATCTTTTGGAGACATGGCATTTGGCTTACTAAGAAAATTGTGTATCCGGTTCCTGATTGCGGTGATTGGAACATTCTTCCTCAATATTCTGAAATTACGGTTCTACCTCCTATGCTGGATTAGAAAAGGCAAATTGAGAGGCCTAAAGAAAATCGTTATCTTGGACTCGGTGAGGCTCGAAGAAATACCCCATATTCGTTGAGATAAACCCTATTTTTGTCAAGAGAAATGGGTTCAAATGCCAGCATCACTGACAATGTTTGGAATGTGACAACGCCAACTTAAAAAAAAGGTTTCTTAGTGTGTAATATTATATTATTTGTATTATAAGTTTTTAATATGATATTTTTTGTATTATTTGGACTAAACCTTGGTGACTTTCATCATTATAATTCGATAAATTCTTCAATTTCGCATCTATGTGACCCATGCGACCCATGCGACCCTTGCGGCCTTTGCGACCATTTCGACCCTTGCGATCTTTGTGACCCATGTGACCCGTGCGATTCAATCTCTCGATTCAATCTCATCTTAAATGGGTGTGATGGTGAGACTTAGAGAATTTGATGGGTGTTATGGTGAGACTTAGAGAACTCAATCTCATCTCAAATGGGTGTGATGGTGAGTATTAGAGAATTTGATGGGTGTGATGGTGACCCCTAAATTCTCTGAAAAATCTTAGTTACCTCTGTGACCTTTCTGACCTTCTTCAAGAAGGTCACATGATGGACGCAGGGCATTGTGCTGTCTATGTGTTACTCAAGGTCTTAGTAATCGTCGGACTCATTCCGACCATTCCGACCCTTGTGATCTTTTTGACCCATTCCAACCCTTGCGATCTTCGATCGTGCGATTTTTTAGAGACCTTCGTTAGTGTATACATATCTTCTCTTAGTCTCCATATCTATCCCCAAATTCTATGAAAAACCTTTTTGAACTTTGTAACCTTCGTGACGAAGGTGACATAGTGGACCCAGGGTATCGTGCTATCTATGTGTTACTCAAGGTCTTGGTAATCAGCGGACTCGGTGTCTATGCAGTCACGGCCGAGTTACGAGGGGGACCTAGGTGACGGTGTTGGGTCACTCTTGAAATATGATTGGAAAACGAAGTAAATGGCATGAGATAACTCTGGAGTGCAATACCAAATAAGAAAAAAACAGAAGACTGGAAGACGGAGTACATGGCAGGTGATAACTCTCGGCTAATGAACTATCTCTCCAATGGAAATAGAATGCTTGCACAGTCTTTATGTCATGAGTCTGTTATCGAAATTAAGAATCAATTTTTAAAATAATGTTAAATGTATTATTTTGATAGGTTTCATCCTTTTAAATCCATAAATTTGTTGAGTTCGCATCTATCTTTTGAAATTATCTCATACTTATTCGATGACATTCGTTCTACATTATTTGGGACACATGGGTCAAAATCCATTTGATGTTGTAAATATATTATTTTGATTGGTTTTTTTCTTTTATCCTTTTCACTCCATAAATTCGTCGAGTTAGCATCTACTGATCAATATATATGACCAATCGACCTATGCGACCCGTGCGACCCTCAATTGGCATTAATTAGTTTGATGTTGTGAATATATTATTTTGATTGATTCCTTTTATCAATTTAAATCCATAAATTTTTCGAGTCCGCATCTATTGATCCATATATGCGACCAAGCGACCCATGCGACGCTGTAAATGTATTATTTTTATAAGGTGACCCATGCGACGATGTAAATGTATTATTTTCATAATGCAATCCATACGACCAAGCGGCCCATGCGACGCTATAAATGTATAATTTTCACCATGAGACCCATGCGACAAAGTAAATGTATTATTTTCATCAAAATTCCCGCCGAAATTTTCACCAAAATTTCAAAAAACATAATCGTGTGGTCATGTATTTTTGAATTCCATCTGACGTTGAATGGATGTCAGGGTCATGTCTTTTTGAATTCCAAAAATTTTCTTTTTCCGAATAACGACACACATTCTCTAACTCTCATCATCTTCCATCCATCTTTCTCTCTAACACTACAATCTCTGGGCTTCAAAAATGCCCCATTTTCCTCATTTCGTCCAAATCATTCTTCCGAGCTATTTGGAGTACTACCTTAAAATCTCCTCCATTTTTCTCTCTGTCAGTATGTTACGTGTAGAGAATGTATAGATTTGACTTTTTCTTTCATTTTTTGTTATAGTACATTTCGAAGAAGTTCTTCGATGAGAATATTGACGGGGAAACGAGGGACAACAACATGGCAACACTTAAATCGGACGTGTCTAACAAAACATGGGAAGCCAAGTTGGATAGCTCTAGATTTATTGATGAATGGAAAGATTTCTCCAAGGACCATGATTTTTCGTATTAGAGATTTCGTAGTTTTCCTTCACGGAGGTGATATGTTTTTAATGTCACCGGTTTCGGAGAATCATCATCATCTATATCATAATCATACGCAACACCAGGGTCATACTCTTTTGCTCAGACGATTATTTACGGTACCAGCTACATGTTCAAATCTGACCGTAGATGCATTGGTAAGTGTCCTCAAACCAATTTATCATATATCACTTCGGTCATTTATTCCATTTTTAATCATTTCTAATGATGTAACTTGGGTGATGTCGCAGACCCTTCTGATAGGGTTTGCGAGGTCGAGCGGCCTCTGTTGTAGATGATGTAAGATATGTTTATAAACAATCAAAGAAGGGAGTGGTCGGCAGATTTAAGGCTCGTGAGTCATGGTGGAGAAAGTTTTGTCACGAAAATGCACAAAACGAAGGTTGTTCCCTAACATTTGAGTTGGTCTCCAATGGAGAAACATATGTGCTTTGGTTTGTCCCTCCAACAAGGTCTAACAACAACGTAGTTTGATTTCAGTTGTATTTGGATTGGTTTGAACTTCCCTTGAACAACAACATTCCATTCAACTTGAACTTCATGCTTGTTTTTTGTTGGTTTTTGACTATTATTCTAGAGTTAGTATTATTGTTAGTATCAGTGTTATTATGCATTTATTATTATTGTGGATTTACTATTATTGCGACCCTTGTAGACCCTACGACCCTTGTATCCTTTGCGACCCTTGTACCTCTACGACCCTTGTACCCCTGCGACCCTTTGATCCCTTTGCGACCTTTGTATCCCTGTGACCCTTTGACCCCTTTGCGACCCTTAGACCCCTTTGCGACCCTTGGACCTCTGCAACCCTTGGACCCCTGCGATCCTTGGTCCCCTGTGACCCTTGTACCTCTACGATCCTTTGATCCCTTTGCAACCCTTGTAAACCCGGCGACCCTATGACCCATCTACGACCCTTGTAAACCCTACGACCCTTTGACCCCTGCTACCCTTGTACCTCTATGCCCATAGACCCCTGCTACATTGGACCCCTGCGACCATTTGACACCTCTGCGACCTTTGGACCTCTACGACCCTTGTACCTCTGCGACCCCTGTACCTATGCGACCCTTGTACCCCTACGATTCTTTTTTATTAATGTAAAAAATAATAATTTATTATGACTCAAATGAAATTATTTACAAATAATATGAATCAAATTTCAAAAATAATAATTTATCAAGTTATTTACAAAATAAATATGAATCAAATTTCAAGGATAACATGATGGGATGCAATTAGTCTTTGGGTATAAGGATACCCCTTTGACCCCTACGATCCATGCGACCCTTGTACCCTCTACGACCATTAGACCCCTGCACCCCTGTACCTCTATGACCATTGTACCTCTACGACCCTTGTACCCCTCTGCGACCCTTTTACCCCTGCGACCCTTGGACCCCTGCGACTCTTTTTATTATTATATAACATAATAATTTATTATGGCTGAAATCAAATTATTTACAAGTAATATGAATCAAATTTTAAAAATAAAATATCAAGTTATTTACAAATAAACATGAATCAAATTTAAAGGATGAAATGATGGATGCCATTAGTCTCGCGGTACAGGGATACCCCTTTGCGACCCTTGGATCCAAGACCCTTTGACCCCATCGTGAGCGTTAGCTTGAAAGCAATATGAGCACTATAATAATTCTGATATATGTAGTGGAATGTCCTCATGCGATTATACAGCTCAAACAATGCCTCATCTAATTGCTAGAAAAAGAATTAACACACATGAATACATATGACACAAAATGACCTCTGAGACCTTTGTGACTTTCTTGACTAAGGGTTAAAACAACTTACATCATCTTCAAGCCATACGTTAGCCTTTAATATGATCCCCTAAATACTACCCCAAGGACAATCTAGGATAGGTTTCCACCAATGCTCTTGGCGAGATCTCATCATAAATATGAAAGTATTTTGCCAATTATGTAATATTTCAATAGTTATGGGTTTAAGTCGTAATTATTAAAGAGTTAATAATTATAAATAAATGCATTACGAGGTTTCGTAGATATACTATTCTAAGACCAGAAACCCTAGCCGTCAGAAAAGAAAAACCCGAAGAACGAAAAACAGTTTTCGTTCTTCCGATTTCCACATCAAAGCAATCTCGATCTCGGCGTGGATACGCATAGAGGGCTTGTACCATCAGGCCTCACATACACGTAGAGGACTTCTCTCGGAACACCACAACATAATGGTGTATCCGAACGGAGAAATCGGACTTTATTAGACATTGTTCGATCCATGATGGGGTTCACGGATCTTCCAATGAACTTACGGGGCTATGCTTTAGAAGCAGCTGCCTATCTGCTAAACAAAGTTCCCACTAAAGCACTCTCTAAGACTCCATATAAGATATGGAAGAGACAGAAACCAAACCTGAGACACATCAAGGTTTGGGGTTGTCCAGCTTTCGATAAGAGACTTCAGTTAGACAAGCTTGATGCTAGGTCTGACAGGTGTAGGTACAGGATATCCCAAGGAAACTATGGGATATTATTTCTACCACCCGTCTGAGCACAAAGTGTTTGTGGCCAGAACAGCAACCTTCTTGAGGAAGGATTTCATGGTGGGGAAGTAATTCTTGACCAGATTGAAGAACCCGACGAACCAACACACGCTCATGAACATGAGATGTCAAATGAGCGTACTTGGCTTGGTGATACAGTGTTAGGCTCCGGCGCTTCAACTTCAAATGTTGAAGTATCAGTGCCCGTTCAGGAACAAGTTCAGGAACCTTTTCAGGAACCTGTTCAAGAACAAGCCCAACAAGATATCCCAGTGCAGGTTGAACCTGCTACACAGGCTTCCTTGAGAAGGTCAACACGTTCTCGACGTGCACCTGACAGACTTAATCTGATGGTGCAAGAGGATGTGGTGGTCATAGAGATGACGACCCTTTGACTTTCCAAGAGGCAATACAAGGCCTTGATTCTGAGAAATGGTTGAAAGCCATGGAATCCGAGATGGAATCTATGAAGATCAACAAAGTATGGACTTTGGTTGATTCTTCATAGGCTTCAAGACCGATAGGTTGTAAATGGGTTTACAAGAGGATGATTGGATCGGACGCGCAGGTAGAGACCTATAAAGCTCGTCTAGTTGCCAAGGGGTATAGTCAACGAGAAGGGATTGACTATGAAGAAACGTTTTCCCCTGTGGCAATGCTCAAATCTATTCGGATTCTGCTTGCGATAGCGGCATTCCATGACTATGAGATTTGGCAGATGGACGTGAAAACAGCTTTCCTTAATGGAGAGCTCCAGTTTCATGACTCAACCTGAGGGTTTCACGGTGCCAACTCAAAGTCAAATGGTATGCAAACTTCAGAGGTCTATTTATGGACTCAAGCAAGCTTCTCGAACCTGGAACATTCGCTTTAACAAGGCAGTTGAAGAGTTCAACTTTGTTAGATGCGAAGAAGAGCCTTGTGTGTACAAGAAGTTTAGTGGGAGCACGGTTGTCTTCCTTGTGCTTTATGTGGATGGCATATTGCTCATAGGGAATGACATTCCGGCGTTGCAAGAGACGAAGTTCTGGTTATCCGAACAATTCTCCATGAAAGATCTAGGACAAGCAACCTATATTCTGGGAATAAAGATCTATAGAGATAGATCAAGGAGGTTGCTTGAACTATCACAGTCCCAGTACATTGATACCATTATGAAGAGGTATAACATGGAAAATTCCAAGAAAGGCTATCTACCGATAGGTACTGGAATTACTCTCTTCAAGGAGGATTGTCCTCAGACTCAAGAAGAGAGAGAACGCATGAGTAGGATCCCATACGCTAGCGTAGTGGGAGCCATCATGTATTCCATGACATGTATGAGGTCTGATGTAGCCTTCGCGCTAAGTGTAGTGAGTCGGTACCAGGCAGATCGCGGTGAGGAACATTGGAAATTGGTGAAAACCATTCTCAAGTACTTGAGAAGGACTAGAGACCAATTCCTCGTTTATGGAGATTCTAACTTGGAGTTAGAAAGGTTCACGGATGCCAGCTTTATGTCCGATCAAGACGATAGCAGATCGACATCGGGGTATGTCCTTTGTCTCAATGGGGGTGCAGTGTGTTGGAAAAGTTCCAAACAA
>CM071874.1:27732314-27743114 GCA_036759665.1 Gynandropsis gynandra
GATGAGAAAGTTCATAACTGAACTTGGTGTGGTGCCTTCGATAAAGGAACCAGTTCCTTTATTATGTGATAATACCGGGGCAATAGCCCAGGCGAAGGAACCAAGATCTCATAAAAGATCAAAGCATGTTCTGCGGAAGTACCATCGGATAAGGGAAATCATTGAGCGTGGGGACGTTCAAATCCAGAAGGTAGAAGGAAAATAGAATGCAGCAGATCCACTCACAAAGACGCTTGGTTCAAATGAGTTTGACAGACACAAATTGAAGATTGGATTGAAGAACATGACATGCTGGAATTAGTTCTAGGAATAATACAATTGTTGTAGCTATCTAAGAGCTATTTTTCTCATGTATTTTGAACACTTATAAATAAATAAAATGGCATTATTTTATCATTTAATGATAATTGTTAATATATATGTGTATATATTTTCATAGTTAGTATGATAGAGTCCGTGATTAAGTTTAGAAACTTGTCATCATGATAGAGATCATGATAAAGAGAGTGAAGTTTTGGTAAAAACTTAATCTAAATCGTTCTTGATCATAGGATAACTGATTGGACGTTAGTAATCCGGATAGATCAACATGGATGTGATGGTTTCTATTTGATAGAAATTAGTAGATCTCTTTTACTAAATCACATGCATGGATGATGCACATAGTGATCATTGAACTGACCCTAAGGGAGAATTCCTAATGGTTACATTACCTTTGAACTGTCAATAGGAATTTCTCTAGAAGGATTGGAATATTGTAATTTCCTTAGACCTGAGATCAACATGGTAACTGGCAAATTATCTACCATTCTTTGATTCTGGACACCTTATATCTTGGAATATAAGTTAAAAGGATATTGGGAATGATTAGATGCTTGTGCAGTTAGTGATTGATCAAGATGGAATCCGTCAACTCTAGGTAAAGAGTTTGAGCTCTATGTTGTCAGCAACATAATGACTGAAAAGACCTTGGCCAGGGCATTTGAATGAGAGAAGAAAAGAGTTTCTTGCGATCATTCACCAGTCAGTTATATTAGGCATGAAACATAGTTGATAATCTATTAGGACTTCACAGTCAGACCATGTCCTAGGATTATCCGGAGCTGTAAAGACGGGAGGGAAATAATAATATTGTCCTTCTACCATGGTTCTACAAAGTAAGGATGTTACTTCACACTATCTGGTCGTTGAGGAGTGTTGCTAGACGCCAACCTCGATTAGTTAATTAGTAAGACTAATTGACTACCAGTTTAGTGATGAACCTACGAGGTCACACGCATACGAGTGTCTCGGTTCTGCTTATGATTGTTAGACAATCAGTGTGGGATACAGTTATATTCATCCGCTAGCACCGAAGAATATAATTGTATTTGTTTTACTTTCGGGTTAGTACATAAGATGTACAGGAAAATATGTGTATGGAGATACATGTATTTCGACTATTTTGAGATATTACGTAAAGGCAAGTGGGAGATTGAAAGTATTTTGCCAATTATGTAATATTTTAATAGTAATGGGTTTAAGTCGTAATTATTATAGAGTTAATAATTATAAATAAACGCATTGCGAGGTTTCGTAGATATACTATTCTAAGACCAGAAACCCTAGCCGTCAGAAAAGAAAAACCCGAAGAACGAAAAAAAGTTTTCGTTCTTCCGATTTCCACATCAAAGCAATCCCGATCTCGGCGTGGATACACGTAGAGGGCTTGTACCATCAAGTCTCACATCCGACGACTGCACGTTCAACGCTATAGGTACCCTGAAATTGTTTCTGTATTTGTTCGTCGTTGATAATTGAAAAACTTCTCGTAAACATCGGGTTGATAAAACACGTTTCCGCAATTGAAATCAACCCTACAAAATATATATAGAGTAGTCAATTTTATATCGCTAGCGATAATAAACGAATGCTCTCGGGTTATCCTGCCATCTTCCAATCCCTTGGGCTCCCACACAAAATGTCGATTCCCTACAGGTTCTTGAATCAACTTTTTTACAGGTTCTTGAACCACCTTTTTACGGATTCTTGGACCACCTTTTTTACGGATTCTTGAACTACATTTTATGTAGGTTCTGGATCAACAGCTTCCCCTCGTTTTCTCCCTCGTGCACTACAAGAAATTCTTTCTTTGCTCTTTCATACTCTTCATATCTTTCATTCGACATATCAATCCTATGATCCACTTCATCATCTCATACCATCTCATATACATCATTTATGTGTATTGACGTAGTTATCTAATTGGAACAATCTTGGGCGTAATGATCTCATCCCTAATATTTAAAACATGTAATTTCACTATAACGCGTAGGGATTTCATTTGTACCATGCATTTTGGCTTTGATGTCTCAGGCTTTGGCTCAATCTTGCTTCCCATGTATGATTTCTTGTGCTCTTGATTTGCCTATCCCTTGCGTTTTAGTTACATCACGATTCTAATGGCTAAATGAAAAAACATTCCAACTTTACGTAGCGATTAGTTTTTATGCGGTTCTAGATCTCAAGGTTAAGATGACGAATAAATAATCCATGGTGGCCTCGCAATCCTAATCTATGCTAGTACGTATCATCTTAATTTTCCTCTTCCACCCTAAATATGTCTCGACATCACTCCATCCCATTAAACATATGAACTTCCATATTGATGTAGTTAATGTCATCATCCATCCGGTTCTTCACTCTTTCAATAGGCCTCATCGGACAATCATACCACTCGTCCATAACGTTAAAATATTTCTCTTTATTCATGTCTATGTAGTACAAATTACGAGTTCTGTTTGGCTCCCTCGTTAGTTATTCTTAATGAATTCCTCGAGTTGTATCTTAAAATTAATCAATCTGATGATTCACAACCATGATATCATCTCGTAGTGTCCTATAAAATTCTCCCATCATAAGTATCATTTGTGGATTCTATAGAGCTTCTCTATCACCTTGTGGTAGTTCATCACGATGTTTCCTAAATTAGACATCAAAGATGCTACAAATAAAAAAGACTCGTTAGTAATCAAAATAGAAAAGATGGATAAAAGAAGCTAAATGAATTACACGATCATATAGTGAAAGTTTGTTTCACTTATTTTAACTCGTGGCCTTGAATTATCTTGGGCTTCTTCTATTTTATCTAAGTTTTGATGCTACAACTGTATGATTTTGATGCTACAAGTGTATGATGTAACAACTATGTCTTAGTCTCTAAGTCCACTTGTAGAACACTTATTATTTCGTTTCTTTTTTATTTCTTCTTTGTTTCGAGTCTTGGTTTCTTCTTTCTTTATCTTTCTTTTTCTGTTTTGGTTTACCCTAAAATGAAGAGTCGATAATGAACACAAAATAACCTTAATCATAATAAAAAGATAGATCTAGGGTGACGTTTTTTTATTAAGGATGAAAAGACAAATAAAAGAACAAAAAACTCAATAACAGAACTTGTAAATTGTCTTTTAGATAATGTACACTTAAAACCCTCCTATGACTCGACATATAAACATTAACCATAGTGAACACACCCTAACACTTGTGATCTAATATTGTAAGTTGAACACTCGGAATCGCACTGATAATTCTTTGACTAGATCTCTGAAGAAAGAGCAAGGAAAAATAAAACTCACAATATAAGAAACATGATTTAAACTTTTCTACGAATGGTGTCTTATTTATATGGCCCAAACATAAATAAAAACTAGGTGCGTAAGAAATTAAAGCGAAAATATGGAAAATTTCTCGGTTGGGCCGAATTAATGCTCGGTCGAGCATCACATATTGTGTTTAAACTAGTTTATATAGAATAATACGCTTGATTGCTTCATGCATCTGAATGTTCGATTTGGGATAATCCTTAGTTTAGTGGTGTGAGGATCAGATCTAGCAACCAATGTGTGTTGCGCACAAATTGGTCTTGAGGATTTACTCAGGTTGAGCGGTTCTTAGCTTAGATTGAATGCCTTAAGCTTCTCTGACAGCTTGCTCTTCTCGACCTCCTCTACTTGTTAACAAATCCTTTGTGCATGACTAAGCGCCTATTGATGTTCTTGTATAACCATTGCCAGGTCTTTATCGTCTTTTTGAGCGAACAAATCATCAATCTTCTCTAACCTTGTTCTAATGATTGGTTCTCATATTCGTTATGTCTTATCCAAGGCCTCGTCCTTATTAATTGTATCCGTTGGAAACAGGTTTTTTTCATTTAAAGAAAACGCAAAAAAAAAACAAAAATGGAAGGATTGATTCTTAAACAATAGTTTTTATATGAGATAATGTATTTAAAATATTTTATTTTGAGGTACCCGTTCAAGAAAAACAAAAACGGTCAAAAAAAGATTATATAAACCATAGGTTTTCATGCCAACTGGACATATAAGGAAGAGATCAGATGAATATTGGCTAACATCAGAGTAGTATGATCACGTCTACACATATATTTTGTTAATTTATGAAGATTTATTACCATTCGAAAGGTACCAATCATCAATCTCAAACTAGTAAAAAGATATATATATATATATATATATATTATGCTAATTATTGTTGGTTAAATTGTTTTTATGATAGAAATTTTTATGAAGCAGTAATTGACACATATAATTATTTAGGTGAAGATGAACTCAATACAATGAAAATACAACATTATTTCTTGTGGGTAAGAGATTCTCTAAACATTTAAGTATTTTTTATATTTACACCTCGAATATATATCTACATAATCAATGTTTTATAATATTGTGTTATAATTATAACTTTCTGGTAGCGATGCGAGACATCTTATGTTGTTGAGAGAAATGACTAGTGGTTTTGCAAGAAATATTTGGTGCTCGCAAATTATGTTCACGTTGATTCACCTTTCAGACATACGAACATGGCAAATATAGAAATACATACAATCAAAATGTTTGTGTTCATAATGGTTCATTAAAAAAAGATATTTTCTAAGGCGTTTTACGTCATTTCTTCAATGTTGGATATCTAGGCCTAGTTGGATTGGAGATTATTATTTTGAAATAACAATGGCTCGACCCAACATAGGATGTGATAGACAAAAAATGGTGGGGGATGAATCAACATCAACCATTCTCGAAATTATCTAAAGTATAATCTATTCAGAAAAACAGATCAAGTAAATTAAGTATATTAGGTTCAATGTCCAATAACCTAAAAATATTGAGAGAAGAGAGGTGGGTCGTTGTGAAGATGAATTTGCAAATTGTTATAAAAATAGAAGAAGGGGAAGATCCATTGCAAGTCCAAATATGTGAACAAATACAGTTAAATTGATTTCAAAATTATGGAGAAATTCTAGTGATAACCGATGTAGATGGTGAATACATCGACAATTATGAAAACCTTGAATCGAAAGATGGTGATGATGGACAAGGTGACAAATTCAATGCGTCACCAAATAAAAATTCACCCATTAAAGAATGAATGGAAGAAGAGTTGTAAATTGTATAAAAATAATTGTGTTTTGCTATTAAGTAAACAAGAAACTATAACTTTGTTTTTAGTATTTTGTATTGCTTATATTAATAGGCATCCATTGAAATCGTATATAATGTCAATAAATATTTGTTGGTGTTGGAAACATTTGTATTTTATCTTAGCAAAAGTTTCACATTTTATAGATTTTCAACAGAATTTGTTGATATTGTATAAATTTTCAACATATGTTTTCGATAAGTTTACATTTCAATGGGATTTAGCAAAATGTTATGATTAAATTCAATAAGAATATTTTCAACGGGCATTCTTTGAAACTATCAACGGATGTCTATTGAAACATTCACCATAATAATTTTTCTTACTATAACTATTTCCAACCTTAATATGGCCATCCATTGATGTGTTCAACGGAACTTCATTTATCCATGCAATTATGAGTAATATAAGCACTATAATTGTTTATGTTGGAGACCCGCTACCATATCGTCATCTATCACTTATTTTAGAATTGAAAGTTTTTTATGACGACGATAAGGCGGATATCAATCATTTGATCGATAAATTTGATGATCATCCCAACATGTCTATCATCGATTCTAAACGACATATGAAATGCTAGGGTATAAATCTCTTATTCATTTAAATTTATACATTATTGCAATTATATTAATTTTCTAATGAAATTTTTATAGGTTTGACGTGGATGATGTGTTGAAATATATAAACAACCTTATAATGCAAGTGTCAATGTACGATAATCTATACTTGTACTGGAAATTGACGCCAGAGGTTATACGGCACCAATGATAATGTACTTTAAAGTATTAAAATTGTTCTTCTATTCAATGTTAAATAATTATTTAATTAGGTTTATTGAAATTCATAATTTCTTTTGTTGTATTCATATAGAGTTCTTATTGATAGCGTAAGAATCAAACGTTCCTCATATAATCTATATGGATATGCGTCATGGAATATCGCTTAAAGCTAACGATGAAAAAAACCAAAAGAGACGAAATGCCAAACTGACATTGGCCACGGACGAAATCTTCAACAAACTTGTTAGACACTGGAAGTATGAAGCCTTCAATGCCAAAAGCAAAAAGGCCAAACAATATCGCTACGATGAAAAACGTTCCCAAGGATGGTATGCATCCATACCTTGGGAGCTAAATCATTTTTTCAAAGAAAATAGAACTAGTAATGCTTCTTAAGCTTATGGTAGAAACATATGCCAAAAGTAAATCTGTATTGGCCGATAAAAAGGGCGATGAATGCAAATTTCTCAATCTTTGGACATAAATGACCGTAAAATATTTCACCAAGAAAATTACCTAGCAACTTTAAGTCATCGATTCATTTTCAAAAGAACTGACTCTAATGTAGAACGGTAAAATTTGTATCTAAGTAGATCTTTGAAGCATGGTTTAGGTGTGACCTAATAATAATCAAATTATAATATTTATACTAGACTAAACATTACACAAGAATACAGACAACATAATATCAGGCTCTAACAGAAGGCATAAGAGTGATCTACATTATCACTATTATAAAAACTATGACCATGAACAACGTGAAGTGTTATTTACTTCAAATTTATCCTAAAAGTATTATACAATTATTTATATTGAAACAGTGCTGCTAGATGAGAAAGTTGTTTTGACGTATAAGAATTCTTTAAAGATATCAAAAACTATCACTTTAGTTGTATATAATTATCTTAAAGTGGGTGTACCTGCTCTCGCAATACAAATCATATTCTAGTATATAGCTTATTGGAGTTTCAGTCTAATAATATATATTTTGAATGTGCTATTAGTAAATCTACATGTTCTTGATATGCAAAGTTTTATCTAATATCTAAGTAATTGTAGTCTATTACTTACACATCGAATGTAGTATAACACTATATCCTAATTTTTAAACCAATTAACCTATCTCACGATATGATCATTCATGTCTCTCAAATGTATATGATCTAATATAATATGACGTGTCTGTCTGAATTATACCATACGACAGTCGACTCCAGTGGCCATTCAAGAATCAAAAGAATGAGAATATACAATAAACAATAAAACTCAAAGAAAAAAAATCTGATCATTAGGTACGATAAATCCATATACAAAAAACTTCTACCCTAAAGCATGGATGAACTAAACAATTCAATTCCCACCGCAATCTCGCCTTCAACCTATTCTACTGTTAGTTTAATCTATTGACTTTCATCCTCTAGAATTTTTTGTTTTTAGCACAGTCTAAAGCTTCATTTTTAGTCGTTGGTTAGTTTGTTTGTTTTAGTCTCTTGTGTCTCTTGTTTATTAGTTTTTCATTCTAGTGTTTCTCAAGAGCTTCAACTGCCCTTTGTCAATTCAAATTTTTAATTCCTTACTGATTTCGGCACATCGCTCGGCCAAGCATTTTTCTGCTCAGGCCACGTGATTGTTGTTTTTGCATGCTTGCCTTGTGATCTGAGACTAATTTTGATGTGTTCATACCTTCTGCTTGACAGAGTGATGAGGCTCTCAAGTCAAATGCTTCCTCAAGAACTTTGGTTCATCTTGCTTGTCTATTGCTTGACCGAGCGATAAATTACTTTTGTCGAGATTTCACTGTCTAAACCAATGATGTTGTTTTTGTGTTGTAACTTGCGTTGGTTTACCATAAATATGCTCCTCAATTTCTATGGCCTGCAATATCATAAAATCAAGCAAAAAATGTGTAAAATGTAACTAGAAAAGGCTAAAATTATGTAAATATTGTGTAAACATGCAACTTAATATACAGTAAAAATGATATGATCAAACTCCTCTAGACTTGAACTTTTGTTTTACCGTGAGGAAATATATTCAATGAATACTTCTGTAAAAGGAGTAAAAGTAAATCAAGATCTGATAGGAGAATATCCAAGCCCTCCAATTTACATTGATCTAGAATGAAATCAAACTACCTCCTATAGAGTTTTCTAGCTAGGAAGAGATTCTATATCATGGGTCTACATTAACACTATAAGTCTAGAGAATATGAAAGAAAATCCGATCAAACATATTTCTCAAATCTATTTATCACTTTACTAGCTAGTAATTTGGTCCAAGTGTTTAGGTAAGGTTTGGTGAAAGTTGTATAACGATTCTTTTCTTTCTTTGTTTTACTTTTTTCTGAGACTTGGCCTATTTGTTATAATTATAAACCTCTTTTTTCGGGAATTTGGACTTTGTGTCCATTTTTGTCTCTTTCTTTTCTTTTTGAATATAAGATATCATGGTAATATGAAAACCCAAAAAGATAGGTAACTAGGGCTGATATTCACACATGATTATTGCGGTCACCCTCGGATGAGATGTCTAGCTTTTGTTCCAATGGAATGAAATGATATGTAAGAACCCTAAACTCGAATGAGATTGAAAAAAAAAACTAATACTCCAAATAATTGGGAAAGTTTCTAAGGGAAATGTCTAAGCTTGGAAGCTAGGATATTAGGACGATCCTAAGATGTCTAAGTGGTAATTTACCCCGTAGAACAATAAAATCAATTCTAAATTCGAAGATTCTCCAGTTTAGCTAAGTCTGAAATTTTTTTCGAAAACATTTAGTTGATTCTAAGTTCAATGTATGTAGTTATTGGGAGAGGAAAAACTCTATGCTTTCCTAACATCATTATGGCTTGATTTTCTTGCAACTGGGTGTATGCATGATCGTGTCTATCGATTTCTAAAAAAATTGAAAGATAAAAATGCACCTATATGATCTTATATGCAAATTAAATGATCCTAAATAGTATGAGAATATTGACCATACAAGGTAAAACAAAATAGGATTGAATACATTACTTAGGCATCATTAGAAATTGTGAACTGTTTATGCACATGTTTGTGCTACATATTTATTTATGGCATTCAATCTTAGATTTGATTAGTTGAACTTGTAGTTATTCATTGTCATAGTTACTCAAATTAGTGAATTTGAAAAAAAACTTTGAAGAGTTTGTCTCAGGCTTCGAAAAGAACATTGTTGGTCGGCGGAGGAGCAGAGACGAAAGGGGTAGAAGGAAAGTCGGGGATTAAGCTTGACAAGATAATTAGGTTTTGAGAAACCGAGAAAACCAAATTGTGGAAAACTAGGAAACCCCGGTTTTGGAAAGGGCCCTACGTATGAAGGTTTAGTTGTTTGCTCGAAAAGGTATCTTGTTGCAAGAGTAGAATTGATCATGAACGAAAATGTAAGCACTATCATGAGGGAAGTGGATTAGAAGATCTTGTATGAAGCCATTGTGCTCTTTATTTCTTTTGTGTTGTTCAATTTATGAATATTTTTTGTTCTTACTTTTGTCTCTTGGAATGAGGTTTTATAGGGAAATAACTTAATCTAACAAAAAATTAATGTGGTTGTTAGAACCTAACTATTTTTTCTTTTTTCCGCTAGAAGTTTCTTTGAATAATTTGCAAAATAGTATATTTATTAGGATAGTTGACTCTATGAGTGTGTTGGGATAGAAACTATGTTATTGTAGTTAGAAAATGCTTGTTTGAATGTAAGTCAGATGAATATAATGTTCAACAATAATACAAAACAAAATGTGATTACTTAAAAAATCTCATCATATTGTACGAATTGTCTTACAAAATAATAATTTTGTTTGTTTTAATTAAGCAAATCACTTTTTGTATAAGAGGGAAATTTAAATAATAAATGCATAAAAGAATAATATTGCATAATGTTTAAATAATAATAACGTAAAAACAAATATATATGCATATATTATCACTAAGGCTAAATTGGATGTCTATAGCACATTACCAACTACCGCTAGTCATCTCGGAGTGGCTCGTCGCCTCCCAACGCTTTCTTCAGCACAAACGTGATTAATTCTAAAACCTTAAGCATAGGAATTGCAACATTGAATGTATATACGTATTGTATATGAAAAATGTTGAATCTTTTTTAAACTATTGATTTTGTTCAATTGAAAGAAAAATAACCCTTTGTAAAATATTGATATTTTTAATGGATATCAATAGTTAAAATCTATTTATATTTCATCAGTTTTTTTATCTAATATATGTTGAAATTGTTAACTGATTTTTAATTATTATCTATTGAAAATATGAAAAGTATTGATAACACTGAAAGTGTATCATTATTAGGATAGGTTTTTAGATCATTTTCGCATATTTCTTACATCGAATCTTACTATTCCGATACGGTTTCGAGTTTTACATCCCCGTTTTCTCGGTTTTCAGGTTTTAGGCGACAAGGCCTAAATGAGCTCAATATGAAGGATTCCTTGCAAAAACCACATGATTTGAGGACATATCTACTCAGAGCTCCAGAACCCAAAGGAACACCCGAGCAACGAGC
>CM071874.1:27753787-27781646 GCA_036759665.1 Gynandropsis gynandra
CGGTTTTGGGAAGGTCCCTAGGTATGAGGGTTTAGGCGTTTGCTCCGAAAGTTGTCTCGCTGCAAGACCAGAATTCATAATCAACAAAAATGTAAGAACTAACATAAGGGAAATGGGTGAGATGATCTTGTATGCAGCCATTATGCCCTTTATTTCTTTTGTGTTCTTCAGCTGATGAATATTTTTTGTTGTTGTTTCTGTCTCTTGGAATGAATTTTTATAGGGAAATAACTTAATCAAATTTATATGTGTTTGTTAGAATCTAACTATTTTTCTTTCTTTTGCTAGAAATTTCTTTGAATAATTTCCAATAATAGTATATTTATTAAGACAGTTGAATCCGTGAGTATGTTGGGATAAGAAACCATATGTTACTATATTTAGAAAAGGTTTGTTTGAATGTAACTCAAATCAATATAATGTTCAACGATAATATAGAAGAAAATGTGATTACTTAAGGAATGTCATCAATTGCTTCGGATTGTCATATAAAATAATAATTTTTTTTGGTGTAGATACACAAATCAGTTTTTTTATAAGATGGTGATTTAAATCATAAATGCGTGAAAGAAAAATTTTGCCATTTTTTACAAATTTTTAAATAATAATTACGTAAAACAAATATATACACATATATTATCACTAAGGCTAAATTGGATGTCTATAGCACATAACAAACTAGCGCGAGTCATCTCGGAGTGGCTCTTGGCCTCCAAAGGCTTTCTTCAGCACTAACTTTATTAATTCTAAAACCTTAAGCATAAGGATTTCTACATTGAATGTTTGTATGTGTTGTATACGAAAAATGTTGAATCTTTTTTGAACTATCGATTTTGGTCAATTGAAAGAAAATTAACCCTCTGTAAAATATTGATATTTTCATCGGATATCAATAGTTAAAATATGTTTATATTTCAACAAATTTTGTTTATCAAATATATGTTGAAATTGTTAGCCGATTTTTTAATTATTATCTGGTTAAAATATGAACAGTATTTTCAAACAATATCCTTTTTAAAACATAATGTAACATTTTAAAATGTTTAATTATTCAATAGATGTCTATTGATTATTATTCAATTTTCAAGTATTGAATATTCATTCAAAACTAAATTTTTGAATTGCTTAGAAAAATCGCAAATTCAAATTTTTATTTGAGTAATAAATTCTATGTTAATCTTTGTTATATATACATTTGATGAGAACATAGTCGTGGTTCCGACAAGGATTATTCAAGGGCAAATCACGAGGGTTAGAGCGAAGGAGTTGAGGAAGTCACACGTTCAAATGGATGTGTATTGTCAACCTATGGGTGGACGAGGAAGTCAAGAGGAGCCAAGATTACAAGGTTCACTTGTAAAGAGAAAATACTAAGAGAAACATGAAACTAGAGGAGCTAAAGAAACTCAGACTGAACAGGGACTGCTCAACTAAAGCGAAACGACAGGATATGAGAAGGCTATTACGCTCAACACATGCTCAGATTCGTTCGATCCGAGCGAATCCTTTGGACCCATAGAACATGTGGTAGGCATGACCGCTCAATCCGAGTACGCAAAAGTTCGATGGTACTATGACTGGAATACTTCAGATATGTTGTATCTATGACTTATTTATTTATGAATACATATTTTATTATGTATTGCAAGTAGACGGGTGCTTCATACATAAATATATATATATGCATTTGTCTCACTAAATCGCTCTGTGTGATTTTTCGTTGATAGAAAAAAAAATGAGGACATGGATGATAATAAAACAAATAAGTGTCAAAAGTCATGATCGATTCTTCGAGGATTACTCAAAATAATTTCTATGTTTTTTCAGAGTATTTCATTTCAAGTCTTGAGACGATTATGTTTTCAAATTTTGTCGTGTTTGAATTTTTATTTCTAGTAATGTATAGTTAGAATTATTTTGAGTATCAATGTCATATGATCACCTTTCATAAATGATGGTAACCTTCCCAAAATTGAATAAAAATTCTTAAGTTGGAGGCGTTACACTACACACCAAAATATTAAATCATGGATGATATTTTAATCTCTTTGTTAATAGACTTTACATGGATGTCGAAAGCACACGAAATAATACTGATTACAGAAATTATATATGCTATATCTTGCTCTTTATTTATATTGTGATAAGAGTTAAGTTTTTTATAACAAAAATTATGAACGCAATTAATCTCACATATATTGACAAAAAATGAAGAATGAAAATTTGGGATATAAAAATATATTGTTTCATCTCATTTAATTCACAGTGTTACATCATTTTTGTATAGTTATTTCTTGCCCATGGATTGGTCACAATGTCTCAGAATAAAATTTCAGAAGCACCATGCCGTAAAACAATTCACAAAATATTAAAGATTTTGGTTTATAACCAAGATAAAAAAAATTTAACTTAGAAGAATTCCATTTAGGCTTTAGAAGGAACATTATTGGTCGGAGGAGGAGCAAAGACGAATGGGATTGAAGGAAAGTCGGGGATCGGGAGACGAAATGGATCAGGCTTGAAAAGATAATTAGGTTTTGAGATTCTAGGAAAACCAAGTTCTGGAAAACCAGGAAAACCCGGTTTTGGGAAGGTCCCTAGGTATGAGGGTTTAGGCGTTTGCTCCGAAAGTTGTCTCGCTGCAAGACCAGAATTCATAATCAACAAAAATGTAAGAACTAACATAAGGGAAGTGGGTGAGATGATCTTGTATGAAGCCATTATGCCCTTTATTTCTTTTGTGTTCTTCAGCTGATGAATATTTTTTGTTGTTGTTTCTGTCTCTTGGAATGAGGTTTGATAGGGAAATAACTTAATCAAAGTTATATGTGTTTGTTAGAATCTAACTATTGTTCTTTATTTCGCTAGAAGTTTCTTTGAATAATTTCCAATAATAGTATATTTATTAAGACAGTTGAATTCGTGAGTATGTTGGGATAAGAAACCATATGTTACTATATTTAGAAAAGGTTTGTTTGAATGTAACTCAAATCAATATAATGTTCAACGATAATATAGAAGAAAATGTGATTACTTCAGGAATGTCATCAATTGCTTCGGATTGTCATATAAAATAATAATTTTTTTTGGTGTAGATACACAAATCAGTTTTTGTATAAGATGGGGATTTAAATAATAAATGCGTAAAAGAAAAATTTTGCCATTTTTTACAAATTTTCAAATAATAATTACGTAAAACAAATATATACGCATATATTATCACTAAGGCTAAATTGGATGTCTATAGCACATAACAAACTAGTGCGAGTCATCTCGGAGTGGCTCTTGGCCTCCAAAGGCTTTCTTCAGCACTAACTTTATTAATTCTAAAACCTTAAGCATAAGGATTTCTACATTGAATGTTTGTACATGTTGTATACGAAAAATGTTGAATCTTTTTTAAACTATCAATTTTGGTCAATTGAAAGAAAATTAACCCTTTGTAAAATATTGATAATTTCAACGAATATCAACAGTTAAAATCTGTTTATATTTCAACAAATTTTGTTTATCAATTATATGTTGAAATTGTTAATGGATTTTTTAATTATTATCTGTTGAAAATATGAACATTATTTTCAAACAATATCCTTTTTAAAAAATAATGTAAAATTTTAAAATGTTTAATTATTCAATAGATGTCTATTGAGTATTATTCAAATTTCAAATATTGAATATTCATTCAAAACTAAATTTTTGAATTGCTTAGAAAATTTGCAAATTCAAATTTTTATTTGGGTAATAAATTCTATGTTAACCTTTGTTATATATACATTTGATGAGAACATAGTTGTGGTTCCAACAAGGATTGTTCAAGGGCAAATCACGAGGGTTAGAGAGAAGGAGTTGAGGAAGTCACACGTTCAAAAGGATGTTTATTGTCAACCTATGGGTGGACGAGGAAGTCAAGAGGAGCCAAAATTACAAGGTTCACTTGTAAAGAGAAAATACTAAGAGAAACATGAAACTAGAGGAGCTAAAGAAACTCAGGCTGAACAGGGATTGCTCGACTAAAGCGAAACGGCAAGATATGAGAAAGCTCTTACGCTCATCACATGCTCAGATTCGTTCGATCCGAACGAATCCTTTGGACCCATAGAACATGTGGTAGGCATGACTGCTCAATCTGAGTACGCAAAGATTCGATGGTAGTATGAATGGAATACTTCATATATGTTGTATCTATGACTTATTTATTTATGAATACATATTTTATTATGTATTGCAAGTAGACTGGTGCATCATACATAAATATATATGCATTTGTCTCACTAAATCACTCTGTGTGATTTTTCATGGATAGACAAAAAATGAGGACATGGATGATAATAAAACAAATAAGTGTTAAAAGTCATGATCGATTCTTCGAGGATTACTCAAAATAATTTCTATGTTTTTCAAAGTATTTCATTTCAAGACTATTATGTTTTTCAAATTTTGTCGTGTTTGAATTTTTATTTCTTGTAATGTATGTTTAGAATTATTTTGAGTATCAAAGTCATATGATCAACTTTAATAAATGATGGTAACCTTCCCAAAATTGAATAAAAATTCTGAGGTTGGAGACGTTACACTACACACCAAAATATTAAATCATGGAAAATATTTTAATCTCTTTGTTAATAGACTTTACATTGATGTCGAAAGCACACGAAATAATACTGATTGCAGAAATTATATATGTTATATCTTGATCTTTTTATTTATTTTGAAATAAGAGTTAAGTTCTTTATAACAAAAATTATGAACGAAATTAATCTACATATATTGACAAAAAATGAAGAATGAACATTTGGGATATAAAAATAAATTGTTTCATCTCATTTAATTCACAGTGTTACATCATTTTTGTATAGTTATTACTTGCCCATGGATTGGTCACAATGTCTCAGAATAAAATTTTAAAATCACCATGCCTTGAAACAATTCACAAAATATTAAAGATTGTGGTTTATAATAACCAAGATAAAGAATTTTAACTTAGAAGAGTTTCATTTAGGCTTTAGAAGGAACATTATTGGTCGGAGGAGGAGCAGAGACGAATGGGATTGAAGGAAAGTCGGGGATCGGGAGACAGAATGGATCAGGCTTGAAAAGATAATTAGGTTTTGAGATTCTGAGAAACCCAAGTTCTGGAAAACCAGGAAAACCCGGTTTTGGGAAGGTCCCTAGGTATGAGGATTTAGGCATTTTCTCGGAAAATTGTCTCGCTGCAAGACCAGAATTCATAATCAACAAAAATATAAGAACTAACATGAGGGAAGTGGATGAGATGATCTTGTGTAAAGCCATTTTGTCTTTTACTTCTTTTGCGTTCTTCTGTTGATGAATATTTTTTGTTGTTGTTTTGTCTCCTAGAATCATCTCCTAGAATGGAGTTTTTATAAAGAAATAACTTAATCAAACCATAAAATTTTGTCTTTGTTAGAACCTAACTTTTTTTTTTCTCGAAGTTTGTGGTTTTGAATTTTGTTAATCTTTTGATTAATTTACAAAAATAGTATATTTATTACGATAAAAGACCATATGTTACTATATTTATAAAGGGATTATTTGAATATAAGTCAAATCAAAATAATGTTCAACGATAATATAGAAGAAAATCCGTTTACTTAAGAAATGTCATCATCTTCTATGATTTGTCTTGTAAAACATTAATTTTGCTCTTTGTAATTAAACAAATCAGTTTTTGTATACGAGGGTGATTTAAAAATAAATGCGTAAAAGAAAAGCAAATTGCCCCCTGGTGGTGTTGGAGTGGCTTCATGCCTCCCAACGCTTTCTTCAGCTTTCTTCGGCCAGAGCTTGATTAATTCTAAAACCTTCAGCATAAGGATTTGAACATTGAACTCCTCTACGTGTTGCATACGAAAAATGTTGGAACATTTTAAATGGTTTTAAAAAATTTTAAACTATTGATTTTGGTCAATTGAAAAAAATAGACCAATATAAAATGTTTATATTTTCAACGGATATCAATAATCAAGATATGTGTATATTTCAAAAGTTTTTCAACCAATATAGGTTGAAATTGTTAACCGATTTTTTAACTATAATCGATTGAAATTTTGAACTAAAAAATAATGTTACAATTGAAAATTTCCCAATTTTTCAATAGATGTCTATTGAAAATTTACTTCTACTAGTTTTTGAACTCTAAACTAAATCAAAGAGGAGAAGTCGAGAAAAATAAAGGCGGGTAGTCGGAAATTTTGACTGAAATATTTTTTTTTGGAGATTATGGCTTCATTTATCATCTTTTTCTCTCAATTTGTTTGTTTTAATTTTCTGATGTCTAATTCTTACTACCATCGCAAAGAACCATCGCACGTTGAGGGAGCCAGCCTAATGCTGTTGTTGATAGATGAATTCAAGCGCATGAGACAAGAATTCAACCAACTACTTGGTCGGTTGGAAGAACCAACATTTGGGATTTGCCTAAAACAACCTTGGAGGAGACCAGATGCAGCCTGTGATTCATACCGTCTAAATATGGAAAAGGTCGAGTATGCTGTGGTGTTTGACGATGCATATCCCGTTAGGAAACACCAATGCAGAAGAGATCAACTCAATGATGACATCAGGAACATCAAGATAGAGATTACTACATTCATTGGAAGAAGTGATCGCGAAGCTTATCTGGAATGGGGACGAAAGATGAAGATTGTTTTTGAATGTCATCATTGCTCTGAACTCAATAAGGTGACACTAACATCAGCCAAGTTTCAGTGACTATCAACTAGCATGGTGAGATTAACTCACTCTTTCTCGAAGACCTCTTAGATAGAAAGCAGTAACTACTTGGGGTAATATGTGTACCATTATGCGACATCGATTCTTACCTTGTCACAATTATTGAGAGGTCAATCAACCTTTGAGGTGATTGGTACAAGGTAGTAGGAGCGTGGAAGACTATTACAAGGAGATAAATTTCCTCAAATACACATGAATATAGATGAGGATTGCGAGGCCATTACGGATCGTTTTATGACGTCTTAATCCTCCTATTTAACACCACATCGAAACTCATCACTACGTGAATATTCAACAAGTGTAGTGCTCGGCCATTTGTGCAACTCCAATCATCTACTAAATCCTCAATTTTAACCCCACAACGAAAAAACATCTTCTACGCATGGGGCCTCAGGAAATAGAATGATTGTAGCAGCATCATAGATGATGGGAGTTGAATGAATGGATGAGCACTATACTTGTTAGGTCTTATAACCACACCGGATTCCAAACTCAACAAGCTTTAGTGGCTAAACAACAGTGGATAAACCAAGATACATCATCAAGTACCAAGATGATGTTCTCTGAGAAACTGTACCATGCAAGTTAGGAGTATCAAGTATGTTTAGCACCCCTCACACCTATGAAAACCTACGGAGACAAATTACGTCTACAGAAGGATAAGACCCGTGAGATAATTTGTAATCTCGAGGTAGATCACCAAATTAGTGAGGTCTTCAATAAGAGTGAACCCGTGAGAAACAATTCCTTTCAAAGCGACCGAGTGAAATGACAACAACATTCTTGTTATATCCGCCAATGAATGTGCTCGCGCACAAAAAGGTGATATATTTTAGTGAACTAATCCATTCATTCTAGTTTAGTTTAGTTAGGGATAGAAGGAAAGTCGTGGATTGATAGACGAAACGGATCAGGCTTGACATGATAATAGTTTAGTTTAGTTAGGTATTTCATTTTAAAAAATAAAGAAAGAAAAAAGGATAAATCACAAAAAGAAAATGAAGAAGAAAAGGAACAAAATAACACAAAAAGAAAACAAAAAAAGGAAAAATGAACAAAAAGAAAAAAGGTAGAAATAAAGAAAAGGAAAAAGTTCAATAAAAAGATAGAAAAAATTAGAAATAGTCCGTAATTAGAAATAAGAGTACCTTAAATTAAGAAAGTTCACTTAAGTGTCGTCGTTATACACATGATGTAGTTTGAGCGTCGGGAATTTACTTCTGTTCGTTCTTGAATGCGGAGTTAAATCAACGAGGAAAGGTCGAGAAAAAGAAAGACGAGTGAGTGAGAAAATTTGAGCAAAACATTTTCTGAGAGATTATGAGCTTCATTCATCTTCTTTTTCTTTTAATATTTTTGTTTTAACTTTCTGATGTCTTTTTCTTGGTACCATCGCGACGAACCATCACACGGTTAGGGAGCCAGTCGATTCGATTCTAGTTTTTGATAGATGAATCTAGGTGCATGAGACATGAATTCAACCAACAACTTGGTCGAATGGAGGAAGCAACGCGTGAGATTAGCCTAGAACAACCTTGGAGGAGACCAAATGAAACTTGTGATCCATACCCTCTAGATATGGAAAGGGATGAGCATCCTGAGAGAAATATGGTTGTCCGTTAGGATCCACCAATACACAAGAGATCAACTCGATGATAACATCAGCAGCATCAAGATAGAGACTACTACATTAATTGACAGGAGTGATCCCAAGCTTATCTAGAATGGGGACAGAAGACGAAGATGGTGTGCGAATGTCATCATTACTCTGAACTAAGGAAGGTGAAACTGATAGCGGTCCAGTTCAGCGACTATGCACTGGTGTTGTGAGATCAACTTGCACTTCTTGAAGACGTCTTGGAGAGCGTGCAGTCGCCATTTGGGGTGAGGTTTGTACAATTATGCAATGTCGATTCATACATTATCAACATCTTTGAGAGGTCAATCAAACTTTGACAAAATTTGTACAAGATAATAGGAGCGTGTAAGACTACTATAAGGAGATGAATTTCTTCATGATACACATTAATGTAGATGAGGATTGATATTCCACTATAGATCGTTTTACAGTGGTCTTAATCTTGATATTCAACACCTCGTGGAAACTCATCACTACGTGAATATGGAGGATCTTTTTCACCTTACAACTAAGATCGAGAAGAACCTCAAATACAGAGGAAGTGTATCTCATGAGCACAAAAATTAATACACTAGCAGTAAGATCGAGCCAAAACCCAATATGCCAAAATAAAAATGCAAGGCGCCCTTAGGTTCTTTCATTGTCCACACGGGTAATGGAGAACTAAAGGATTTGGGCGTTCGCATCCAAGGTCGACCTGTTATTGCCACTCCAAATTTGGATTTGATTTTCCTAAATTGTGATTGATTTCCAAGCATTTGTCCCATACATCCCTCTATTGAGGTCAAATGTAAGGATTGATGACAACTAATTTTATGTGGAAAATTTCACTCTTTTTCCATTTCTTGCCTAAACGTACCTACGATAGATCCAAATTAGTCATAAATAGGACATTGGCACAATGTTATTTGGTTTAGGTAAACAAATGGGTTGACAGTTGAATGGTTTTGCCTCTTATGCGAGTGATACCCACCGGGAATGTAGTCCACATCATCAGAGGAACTCCAAATCCACCAATAAGCATGGAGGAAGCTATAAGGGGATTCCAGATACTATATGGACCAGTAAGGATCACGGTTAAATCCGGCGAGATTTTACCAACACCTTTTAAACCAAGAAGGGTTTAAGTGACATTTCAAGCATTTGTACTAAGATATTAGAGTCAATGTGACCTTGCAAGCATTATAGATTCTAAGGTTGAGTAGGACCTTGTGAGAGCGATTGTGGTGTGATTGGAATACTCTTTCAAATATGTTGTGTCATTGAGTTATTTATGTTTGATGAATACCTATTCTATAATGCATTGCGAGTAGGTGGTTGTATGATACGGAGAGTAAACACTATAATGAGGGAAGTGAGTGAAAAGATCTTGTATGATGCCATTGTATCCTTTACTTCTTTTGTGTTGTTTAATTTATAAATATGTTTTTGTTGTTTTTGTCCTCCGTCATGGGGTTTTTATAGGAATATAACTTGGTAAAACCAAAAAATTTTATGTTTGTTAGAACCTAAATATATATATATATATTTTTTTGCTAGAAATTTTTTAACGGTTTTGAATTTTGTTATTTTATATTGAAGTCTTTTGATGAATTTACGATAATAGTATATTTATTACGAATTTTTTCTCTATGAGTATGTTGGGATATGAAACCATATATTACTATATTTAGAAAAAGATTGTTTCAATGTATGTTAAATCATTATAATGTTAAACAATAATATCAAAGAAAATCCTGTTAGTTAAAGGAATGTTATTATCTTCAACGAATTGTCTTATAAAAAATAATTTTTCTTTATGTAATTAAGAAAATCCGTTTTTGGGTGAGAGGGAGATTTAGAAATAATTGCATAAAAGGAAAAGCATTATTCTTTTGAAAATCTAACGTAAAATAAAAAATAAATATATATGCATATATTTTTTTTTTTTTTGCAATCTATTGCCCTTGTGTTGTCGGATGGCTTTTGGTCTCCCGATACTTTCCTCAGCACATACTTGATTAATTCTGAAACCTTCAGCATAAGCTTTTCAATATTGAATGCCTCTACATGTTTCATACGAAAAATTTAAAATATTTTCATTAGATTTAAATAAATTTTATTGAGTTTGGTATTTCTAACGGATACAAAGAATCAAAATTTGTTTATATTTAACTAGTCTTTAAGCGAGTCTTGAAACGAGAATATGTTGAAATTATTAACGAATTTTGTAACTTTTATCGGTTGAAAATTGGAACAATATTGTCAAACATTATCCTTTAGAAAATGATGTTACAATTGAAAATTTTCCAATTTTTCAACAGATAATTATTGAGTATTATTCCCTTTCCAACTATTAAATGTTCATTCAAAACTAAAATCATTAGTCCATTTTCAATTACATTGTTTAGCAAAATTGAAAATTCGATTTTTTTGGGTAATAAATTCAATTTTGATCTCGTTTAGATATATATATATATATATATGATGAGAATCTGATTGTGGTTCCATCATGTATCAAAAAGGCCGATCACAAGGGCTAGAGCGAAGGAACTGAGGAATATGCGTGTTCAAATGGACATTGAAGGACAAGACATAGGTGGACGAGGACGTCAAGTGGAGCTTAGTCAAGACTACAAGGTTCACCAACAAAGAGAAATGATCGAGAAGAACATGAAGCTGGAGGAGCTAAAGGCATTTAGACTGAACAGGGATTCGCTCGACCCGAGCGAATCTGCTAGTTATGAGAAGGCTATTGCGCTAGGTCGGAGTAGAGGTTCGCTCAACCCAACAATATCCTCTAGACCATGGAGCATGCGCAAGACTTGACCGCTCGATCCGGGTATGGCAAGACTCGACTGAGTATAGTTGTTGCTCTACCAAATGTATTTATGTTTTTGTAGAATTGGGGTTTAGACTTAATCGCGCTCAACCGAGCATTTGTGTCGGGTCTTGTTAAGTTCTCTTATTTTATTTAGCTTCTATTATTATTTAGTCCTATAAATAGAAGATTCATTTTATGACATTATTAACTGAGTTTGATTTATAAAGATTGTCTTTTCTTGTTAATGTTAGAGTTTTAGCTACTGAACTCTTGCAAAGATTTGGGATTATTCACCAACTTATCATCACTCGACCAATAGTCTTATGATGTCGTTCGTTGAGTCTGAGGTTCTCTACATGGGTTTATACTAAGGGTTTAGGACGTTCTTTCATCGGAAAGACGAGTTCTAGTTTCTACTATCATGTTTTTCTAGTAGATTTTATTCAAATTCCATGCACCTGACAAAAGAACGTTGATTCATGATCATATCAAGTGGTATCAGAGGTATGTTCTTGCATTAGCCTATATATTTTCTTTCTTTTGTCCGGTCATTTGATCTAGTATTAATTTATTTTATTTGTTTTCTCGTTTAAAAAAGGAAAAACACAAGAAAAGGAAAAACACAAAAAGGAGAAGCAAAGAAGAAAAAGAAAAAATGACACAAAGCAAAATCAAAGAAAAAGAAAAAGAAAAAGAAAAAAAAGAAAAAAGGTAGAATAATAGAGCATGAAAAAACACAAAAAAAATAAATGGAAAAAAATAGAAATAGTCTTTATGATAGAAAAAAAAATCCTCAGGTAGAAAAAGAAGTACATTAAATAAATTAACTTCACTTAAATGTCAGTGTCATGCACTGCTAGCATTCATGCTTTAGGTTAAGGATCAGGAATTCAGTTAGAGTCCTTCTTGAGTTCTAAACTAAATCAAATAGGAGAAATCGGGAAAAAGCAAATAAGTGATAAAATTTGAACGAAACACTTTTCTCAGAAACTTTGAGCTTCATTCATCTTTTTTGTCTTTCAATATTTTGTTTTAAATTTTTTATGTCTAGTTCTTAGAACCATTTACGATGAACCGTTGGATGGTGAGGGACCACCCTGATGCAGTTGTGGATAGATATATTCAGGTGCATGAGACACGAATTCAACCAACGACTTGGCCGGATGGAGGAAGCAACACGTGGGATTCGCTTAGAACAATGTTGGAGGAGACCAAACGCAGCTCGTGATCCATACCCTCTAGATGTGGATAAGGACGACTATGTTGTGGTGTTTGAAAATGAGTATGATTATCCTAGTCGAAACCACCAATGCACACGAGATCAAATCAATGATTACAAAAACAGTATGAAGATGGAGATTTCTATGTTGTTTAGGACGAGTGATCCCAAATCTTATCTGGAACGGAGATGAAAAACAAAGATTTTTTTGAATGTCATCATTACTCTAATGCACACGAGATCAAATAGATAAGGGCTTCCAAATACAATATGGACCAGTAAAGATCACGGTTAAATCCCATGGGTTTTTTCCAAAACCTTTTAAACCATGAAGGGTGTAAGAGACATTTCGAGCATTTGTACTAAGATACTAGGGTCAACATGACCTTGCAAGCACTACAGATTCTAAAGTTGAGTAAGACTTTGTGAGAGACGTCTGTGGTGTGATTGTAATACACTTTCAAATATGTTTTGTCTTTGAGTTATTTATGTTTTATGAATAAAAATTTTAGTATGTATTACGAGTAGGTGATTGTATGACACAGAGAGTAATATGAATCTGTCTCACTAAATCATGAGGGAAGTGAGTGAAAAGATCCTGTATGAAGCCATTGTACACTTTACTTTTTTGTGTTGTTTTTATTTATGAATATTTTTTGTTATTTTTGTTTTAAGGAATGGGGGTTTTATAGGGATATAACTTGGTAAAACCACAAAATTTTGAGTTTGTTAGAACCTAACTTTATATTTTTTATGCTAGAAGTTTCTTCACCGTTTTGAATTTGTTACTTTATATTGAAGTTTTTTTATGAATTTACAACAACAGTATATTTATTACGATTTTAGTCTCTATGAGTATATTGTGATATGAAACTGTATGTTATTATATTTAGAAAATGATTGTTTGAATGTATGTCAAATCATTATAATGTTCCACAATAATATCGTGGAAACCCCTATTAGTTAAAGGAATGTCATCATCTTCAACGAAATTGTCTTATAAAAAACTAATTTTGTTGTTCGTAATTAAGAAAATCAGTTTTTGTATGAGAGGGAGATTTAGAAATAAATGCATAAAAGGAAAAGTATTGTTCTTTTGAAAATCTAACGTAAAAATAAATATATATATATATGCATATATTAACTTTTTTACAATCTATAGCCCTGGTGGTGTCGGATTGCTCCTAGCCTCTCGTTGCTTTCTTCAGCACTCACTTGATTAATTCTGAAATTTTCAACATAAGATTTTCAATATTGAATGCCTCTACATATTTCATATGAAAAATGTTGACATATTTTCATTGGATTAAATACATTTTATTGAGTTTGGTATTTTTAACGGTATAAAGAGTTAAAATCTGTTTATGTTTCAACAGTATTTAAGTGAGTATTTAAACAAGAATATGTTGAACTTATTAACGGATTTTTATCTTTTTATCAGTTGAAAATTTGAACAATATTTTCAAACATTATCCTTTAGAAAATGATTCTACAATTGAAAATTTTCCAATTGTTCAACAGATGATTATTGAGTATTATTCCAATTCAACTATAAAATATTCATTCAAAACTCAAATTGTTAGTCCATTTCAATTACATTGTTTAGCAAAATTGCAAATTCCAATTTTTTTGGATAATAACTTCAATTTTGATCTTGTAAGGTTGAACGGAGAGACCTTACTGCAGCCGATTTGTACGACTCTTCGCACAAGGTACGTGGAGCGAATGGTCACACGAGAGTTGCGGAAAAGCTCTCGATTTATCGCCTCGTCTTCTAAGGATATTACACACCTACGAAGAACGAACGTATGTTGAATATTATTCACCAACGGGTTTTGTTGGATATGACACACCAACAAGATGATTTCTTCAAAAGAAAATCAAGATTAAAATAAAAAAAATCCAAAGTTTTTCAACAAGAAGATCATGGCCGGCCATATGTAATCAAAGTGGCCATGCAAGACAATAAATGCAACATAAATTCTAGGTAGCCATGCAAGACTATAAATAAAAGACCTAGAAAATAGCCAAAGTCATAAATAAGACAAAGTCGTAAAATGTGTCTTCGTCATGCGGACTTGTCTTAAAGCCTCGGGTCAATAGTTATGTCACAGAAGTGAG
Organism: Gynandropsis gynandra; assembly: GCA_036759665.1. NCBI lineage: Eukaryota > Viridiplantae > Streptophyta > Magnoliopsida > Brassicales > Cleomaceae > Gynandropsis > Gynandropsis gynandra. The sequence goes on from CM071874.1 coordinate 27,768,323, forward strand.
TCGCGCCTCGTTAAACACCCGTCGTTGGAAAACCCCGTGGGACAAAACCAACGAAGGAAAAACAGTACATGCGAAGCACTTATCCTGATTATCGACCGTTGCAAGTTGTGCTTCGACTTGAAGAATGACACGGATATTAGAGATCTCATGAAGACTCGAATACTCGTCTTGAACTTGGACATCCGTGAGAATCCCGATGATCGCCTCCTTGAGAAGTAAGGTCAAGGCCTCCTCCTCCCTAGCCCAAGCATGGGTCAAAGGACCAATGTCCTTCATTTGGGTCGTGTCCACCTTCCGTTTGGCTCGAGTCATTTCTTCCGTGGTGCGGGTCGCTTCTTCTACGATGCGGGTCACGTCTCGTGTAGAGCATTCAAATAGACATGAAATTAGTACAAACCCGACTAGAAAACCCTAGAGGCATGTTCTTTTGTTCGGTGATTGGATTTAATATTAGTTTATCTTTTTTTTCTCGTTTAAAAAATAAGAAAAAAGGAAAAAAACAAGAAAAGAAAAACCCACAAAAGGAAAAGCAAAGAAGAAAAGGAAAAAGTGGCCCAAAGGAAAATCAAAGAAAAAGGAAAAAGAACATAAATACAAAGGTAGAAGAAAAAACAACATGAAAAAAAAAGAAGTAAATGGAAGAAGAAAAATAGAAATAGTCCTAAGGATAGAAATAAAAATAATCCTTAGTTCGAAATAGAAGTACCTTAAGGAACTTCAGTTAAATGCAAGTCTTATGCACTTGTAGAATTCATGATTTAGTTTAAGGATTAAGAATCAGTTAGAGTCGTTCTTGAGTTTTAAACTAAATGAATTAGAAGAAATCGGGAAGAAGATAAGCGAATAAGTGAGAAAATTTGAACAAACACTTTTCTGAGAGATTATGAGCTTCATTCATCTTCTTTTTCTTTCAATCTTTTTTGTTTTTACTTTTTGATGTCTACTTCTTAGCACCATTTGCGACGAACAATTGGACGGTGAGAGAGCCGCCCTGATGCAGTTGTGGATAGATATATTCAGGTGCATGAGGCACGAATTAAACCAACGACTTGGCCGAATGGAGGAAGTAACACATGGAATTCTCTTAGAACAACATTGGAGGAGACCAAATGCAGCTCGTGAGAGACGATTGTGGTGTGACTGGAATAGACTTTCAAATATGTTTTGTCTTTGAGTTATTTATGTTTAATGTATACATATTTTATTATGTATTGCGAGTAAGTGGTTGTATGATATAGAGAGTAATATGAATCTGCCTGTCTGATTTAAATCACCCCGTGTGATTTTTCATAGATGGACGGAGAATAAGGACAAGGATGATAATAAAAAAAATGAAGTGTCAAAAGTAACGATTGATTCTTCGAGGAGACTCGAGACGATAAAGTTATATAATTCAACTCTTGTAATGTTTGAATTTTTATGTCTAGTCATATTTTTATTTTGAGTATCAAGATAAGTGATCACCTTTCATAGATGATGGTAAGCTATCCCAAACTTGAAGAACCAATGTTTGAGACGTCACACTGCACGCCAAATTATTATATGTTGTATGATATTTTAATCATTCTGTAAAATGACTACATATTGATGCCGAGAAGTACACTTGAAATAATATCGAATAAAAATTTATGTTTGTCGTATTTTGCTCTTTTTTTCATTTTGTAATAACATTTAAGCTGTTTAAAATAAAATTATAAACACAATTATTCTCACATATATTGACAAAAAAATGAAGAAGTAACAAATTGAATAGAAAAACAAATTGTTTCATCTCATAGAATTCGAAATAATACATCATATTCTTATAGTTATTACTTGTCCATGGGTTGGTCACAATGTCCTAGAAGAAAACTTCAGAATCACCATGCCTTGAAACAATTCACAAAATATTAGATATTATGGTTTTTAATAAATAATGTAAAGAAAATAATGTAAAGAATATTAACTTAGAAGAGTTATGTTTAAACTTTAGTAGGACCACTGGTGGTCGGAGGAAGAGAAGAGGCGAAAGGGATAGAAGGAAATTCGGGGATTGGAAGACAGAATGGATCAGGTTTGACTAGATAATCAGGTTTTGAGAAACCAGGAAAATCAAGTTGTGGAAAACCAGAAAAACTTGTTTTTGGGAAGGTTCCTAAGTATAATGGTTTAGGCGTTTGCTCGGAAAGTTGTCTTGCGGCAAGAGTACAATTGATCATGAACAAAAATGTAAAAACTATCATGAGGGAAGTGAGTGAAAAGATCTTGTATGAAGCCATTGTACACTCTACTTCTTTTGTGTTGTTTACCTTATGAATATTTTTTGTTGTTTTTGTCTTAAGGAATGGGTTTTTATAGGGATATAACTTGGTAAAGCCACAAAATTTTGTATCTGTTAGAACCTAACTTTTTTTTGCTAGAAATTTCTTAACGATTTTGAATTTTTTTTACTTTATATTGAAGTCTTTTGATGCATTTACAGTAATAGTATATTTATTACGATTTTTGTCTCTATGAATATGTTGGAATATGAAATCATATGTTACTATAGTTAGAAAAGGATTGTTTGAATGTATGTCAAATCATGATAATGTTCAACAATAATATCCATGAAACCCCTATTAGTTAAAGGAATATTATCATTTTCAACGAATTGTTTTATAAAAAGATAATTTTTCTTTTTGTAATTAAGAACATCAGTTTTTCTATAAGAGGGAGATTTAGAAATAAATGCATAAAAGGAAAATTATTGTTCTTTTGACAATCTAACATAAAATAAATATATATGCATATATTAACTTTTTTACAATCAATAGCCCTGGTGGTGTCGGATGGCTCCTAGCCTCCCGACGCTTTCTTTAGCACTGACTTGATTAATTCTAAAACTTTCAGCATAAGCTTTTCAATATGGAATTCCTCTACATGTTTCATACAAAAAAATGTTGAAATATTTTCATTGGATTTAAATACATTTTATTGAGTTTGGTATTTTTAACGAATATAAAGAGTCAAAATCTGTTTATGTTTCAACAGTTTTTAAGCGAGTCTTTGGGCGAGAATATATTGATATTATTAAGGGATTTTTTATCTTTTATCGGGTGAAAATTTGAACAATATTGTCAAACATTATCCTTTAAAAAATGATTCTACAATTGAAAATTTTCCAATTGTTCAACATATGATTATTGGGTATTATTTCATTTTCAACTATTAAATATTCATTTAAAACTAAAATTATTAGTCCATTTCAATTACATTGTTTAGAAAAATTGAAAATTCCAATTCTTTTGGATAATAACTTCAATTTTGATCTTGATTATATATATGTATGTGTGTGTGTGTTTGATGAGAATCTAGTTGAGGTTCTATCATGTATCAAAATGACAGATCACAAGGGCTAGAGCGAAAAAGTTGAGGAATATGCGTGTTCAAATAGATATGGAAACCCTTAGTACAAACCCGACTAGAAAACCTCATAGGCATGTTCTTGCATTAGCATATATAGTTTCTTTCTTTTGTTCGGTCATTGAATTTAGTATTAGTTTATTTTATTTTTTTCTTCATTTAAAAATAATAAAAAAGGAAAAACAAGAAAAGAAAAACCCACAAAAGGAGAAACAAAGAAGAAAAGGAAAAAATGATCCAAACGAAAATCAAAGAAAAAGGAAAAAGAACAAAAAGACAAAGGTAAAAGAAAAAAACATAAAAAAAGAAGTAAATGGAAGAAGAAAAAAAGATATAGTCCTTAGGATAGAAATAAAAAAATCCTTAGTTAGAAATAGAAGTACCTTAAATTAAGAAATTTCAGTTATATGGCAGTGTTATGCACTTGTAGCATTCATGGTTTAGTTTAAGGATCAAGAATTCAGTTAAAGTTGTTCTTGAGTTCTAAACTAAATCAAATAGGAGAAATCGGGAAAAAGATAAGCGAATAAGTGAGAAAATTTGAACGGAACACTTTTCTGAGAGATTATGAGCTTCATTCATCTTCTTTTTCTTTCAATCTTTTTTGTTTTACTTTTTGATATCTAGTTCTTAGAACCATTTGCGACGAACCGTTGGACGGTGAGGGAGCCGCCCTAATGCACTTATGGATAGATATATTCAGGTGCATGAAACACGAATCAAACCAACGACTTGGCCGGATGGAGGCAGCAACACGTGGGATTCTCTTAGAACAATGTTAGAGGAGACAAAATGCAGCTCGTGATCCATACCCTCTAGATGTGGATAAGGACAAGTATGCTGTAGTGTTTGCGATTTGCTCTTGGAGAGCTTGAAACTCCTCTCGTGTCATTTGAGGCTTCGGTGCTCTATTCACTGATCCTTCACTCTCATTGGATGATATGCAAGCTCTGTTGCGCTTGATGATGAACAATGTCAAGTGCAACTATTACAAGAAGAACGCCAAACCGACATGGGCAACGGACGAGGTATTTAACCAACTCGTCCATCATTGGAAGTCAGAGGACTTCAAGTTCAAAATCGAGAAGGCCGAAAAATATCGATACGGCGAGAAGGTTCACGGGGATGGTCTGTATCGTCATACCTTGGGACCGAAGTCAATCCCGAAACGAAAAAAGAATTGGTAAAATTTATTTAAATTAATTATTTAAATTTATTGTTATATAAAATTGTTAACTGATCATATTACTATAATGTTACATATGCACAAGATGGAAAGAGAACCGATTCTTCTTGAGCTGGTTGTAGAGACCCACGCCAAGAAAAAATCCATCGTAGGGGAAGAGGTTAACGAACCTGAGCTGGTCGACCTTGGGCGGAACAGACTATGAATGCTATGACAGAGAAGATTACACATCAATCACAAGCCATCGGTTAACTCCTGACGATCTTAGTCCTTTACAAATGGTCAAAATTTATTTAGAGGTATATAATAAGATTATTGCTATTATAATTCTTTAGTTACATAAAATATTTTCTAACGTTATAATAATTTTAATTTTTTTTACATTGCACTATGTTAGATTGTATAAGCGGCATCTGTACGGTCTAGGTTCCGTACAAAAAGATATCATCGCGCAGTTCAAGAGACTTAAACGCAAGAACGACGCATCGAGCAGCTCGAAACTACATTTCGAAAAATGCAAGATACTCTTCAAGGAACGCAAGATGCTCTTCAAGTAACGCAACATGAGCTTCGAGAAACGCAAGCGCAGATGCGTCACATGGATAATATTAATGAGTTGTTGATCGGTCGAGCGTATCAGCCACCACCATCGACGGGGGCAACAATGTCGAGACAAAAACCCATCATCGACTCCGATATAACCTCTTCACTAGGTATTGGTGATCATGGAGATTAAGACGACGTACCGGTTTAGATAGATCTATAGTAAATTAATTTTTTATTTGTATAAATTTTATTTATATTAAACTTTTTAAAAAATATATCTTTTATTTTTTATTTTTTATTTTTATTTCGTAAGTTTTTCAAGGGACGCCCGTTAAAATATTTCATTATTTTCAACGGCCATTCGTGAGATTTTTTAAAATTCTTGTCGTTTTTGTTTCCAATGGGTATCCATTGATTTCTCCCTCCAAATTTTTCCAACGGGAATCCGTTGAACAATTTTACTTCCCGCCATTTTTGTTTTCCAATGGGCCCGTCAATAGATATCTGTTAACACATGGCAACGGGTATCTGTTGCATTGTGGCAAGGAGCATCTGTTGCACTCTGTTGACAAGTATCAACGGATAATCTCTGTTGCTTTAAATCCTTTGAGACCCCTTGGAAAATGTCTTTTCCAATAGAAACATAGCCATTTGAATGGCCTATTTTTTGTAGTGCCATTACAGGTTTGTCTGGCAGTCCTCCGGTAACTACTTTCCATAGTTGTTTAGATCTCAACATGGCCTTCATCTTAATAACCCGTTGGTTTTAACTTTTCCCATAAAACATGAAAGGAGGTGTTGTTTGCATCTTCTGCTTGTTCACCTTAAATATTGAATAATGAGTAGAATGATCTATGTAATAACTTGTTTGTCGGTGCTTATGACCAGTGTTATTGTGGTGTTTTGTGCTATTGTGCTCCCGCTTGGCCCTTAAACCAAGAGGCCCTTATACCAATTAATGATTTTAGTGGCTCATGGATTAATTGTAGAACTCTATGAGTATATTCATGTTCTTAAAACTCTTGGTGCAAACTGAAAATAAAGTGGATGGTTTTTAGGTTGAAGTTGTTGGTATGGCTTGTTTGTGAGTAGAGAAGAGTTTTTTGTTTGAAGTTGTGGTATGGCTTGTTGGTGTTTAAAGAAGAGTTTTTTGTTTGTGTTTTTGGTGTTTCTTTCAGTTGTTTTTCTTTGAATGTGATACCCTCACATTCTACAATACATTCATAATATATGTCTTACAAAATCAAAAGAGAACTTATACAAAACAGAAGTTCTACAATGTGCAGCCTATTACACATTATAGATATTATATTAGGGTTTTTTAGTCTTCTTTGACTCTTGATACTTCTACATTGTTTGTTTCTCTGCGTTTCTTCATGTTGCTCTGTAACTTAATCAATTTCCTTGTTTTGTTGTCGACATGGGCTTCTTGAACTGGGCTCCTTATGCTTAGGCTTGCAAAAAGGATTTTTGACCGCTTCTGTTGGGTTTCATTGATTCAGACTTTGCTTCCTTCCATTAGGCCTAGGAAATACGCGACCCAGCTTCTTTCTTTTTGCATTGTCTTAGCGGGTACTCTTCTCCAGAACATTCTTTCTGCAGATCGCGATCTCTCTCTTCGATTTCGTCACACCGTCACCAATCAGCTTCTTCCTTTAGGTATTTCTTCATAGTGTTTCATGTTCTATGTGCCTAGTGATGATCTGAATGAAGGTAAACCGAGAGGAAAGAACATGCAGCGGAAACACAGAGTTTTCTCGGTTTTTCCTTAGTGAGATCTAATTTGGAGACAGATCCGATTAGGGTTTCTTAGGACATACCTTGGTGTATTGTAACATAAAGCTTGGATCTGTGAGTCACGAGGAGCAGTGAATCGCCCTTGCCTCTGTCGATATCCACACGGACAGAGGAGATCTGGACAAAGTCGAAAACCCTAGTTGCTAGATTAGGGTTTCGGCCTCTAGGTTACATTAGGCAGAGTACCTTTTTTGTGTTGAAAACATAGCTTAAGAACTCTATTTATAGGAAAAACGGTCTAACCCTAACTAAAATCCCTAATTAGGTTTCGCCTAATTAATCCAAATAGGCCGAATTAGGCTCAATTAAATTGAATTCACATTTCAATTAGAATTGGCCCTAATAACTCGAATTATTCTCAATCCTATTCATAATAGGATTGGCCCGTTTACATGTCCAACTCCATTCATCTTTGTGTGTGAACTAATAGGTTCTTATTGCGTTGATCACAAATAATGAGCGGTGTCTAGCAACACATCAGTATTTCCTAAGCAATGGGAATGTTTGTGAGTCGACATTATCAATCTCGTGATTTTTGTATATTAATCCTTTTGTCCTTGATTTCTAGATTGAACATGAGTCATGGAACGTATCATACTCGTCTAGTTCAATCTGTGAGCTCGTGACATCACTCCTGTTATATAGGAGGGACAAATCCTTATCTCGATCAACCAACATCTTAATACATAAGCAAATTGCATACTCAATCATTATCTTGTTTGTCCACCCATTTACGAGTGACGTCTGATAGTGTCAAAGCATGCAATTGCTTATGTTAAGATCTCTGACGATCTCAAGTCATAAGATTACATATACCATAATCACTATGAGAATTACTATGATATTCATATAACAAACCATGTAGCAATCATGGCGGATCGATCCAGTACATTGTTCTTTAACATGTACTTATGTGTTAAATTGTGTCTCATATCAATTTACACATACCAGTCTTAATGCAACATTGATATCCTTATTCTCAATGATACTCGACTAGGAATGTTTTAAGACTATCTTAAATTATTTTTCAAAGGATATTATTTCATCTATTTATATATGCAGACAGTAAATCAAATGAAATAATAGAATGTCATTTTATAAAAAACGTCATGATACATCAGAAATACTCAAATAAGAATCATACAAATGATTGGTCTCTAGAGTATATTCCAACCCAGGATGCATATTAATCTTCCTTGGTTATTTGTTATTGGACTTTCAGTGTGGATTTCGCCTGTGTTTCATGTGATTTCAATGAATACACGGAGATTTTGACGATGTGGTGATCCATTTTTTTCTTTCAAGTATTTGAATCTTGTAGTTCTACATAAATTAATTGTCATTTATTTCCTTTTTGTGGTCTTTTTTCTTTTGGAAAAGTTCTTTTGCGCGTTTAAAATTTGTTTTGGACCAATTTTGTTATAAATGCATTGGGGTGTTTGATGTGATTTCTGTTGTACGCTTACATTCAATGGTTGCATAAAAAAAATTTTGTATCCTTATTATCACGTGGATCGCATGAAGGAGAAAGGAGAGATTCAAAAGAATTAAGGTCAAAGGTAAAGGTTAGGAGAAAAACTCTAGGGAAGGAGATGACGAAAAGAAGCAGAGAGGTAACGGTTAATACCGTGCTTCCCGATAATAAGTAACAGAGATATACCAAATCTGGGCAAATTTTTTTGTAATTATATGGAGATATTCTCGTCATTATGGAGATATTCTGTCATTATGGAGATATTCTTCTCATTATTTTGTTTCCTATTTGGTTACAAACACTGATGTATATAATATACTCTACGATTAATGTAAACCAGAAGAGGGATTTTCACATATTTGCATAGTATCAAAGCCTGCCGCTTCTGGCCGTCAAAACGTGAAATCGATACCTCTCTGAAAATTTTAACGATGTCGACCGTAAATCTTGCACGTGTCGATCTACCCCCCACCGATGATACTACCGGTGGCTTAAATTCCACACATGGTTCGGCTTCTGAAAATACTACCGGAAGCCGTCGTCCTCGTGACTTGTCGATCCTATCTCCCTATTACTTTCATCCCTCGGAAGGACCAGACATGGTTATCACCTCCGTGCAATTGAAAGGTGATACAAACTACGCCGATTGGGCAAAACATATTACTCATGCGCTGCGGACCAAGTATAAGCTTGGTTTCATTGACGGATCTCTCGAGCCACTACTTCTCGGCAATCCTAACTATGAACTTTTGGGACCGGGGAATTCAATGCTCGTGGAATGGATTTTCAATACTTTGGACCCGCAACTGCGAGCAGATGTGTCTATGGTGGATGAAGTCTGGTGTTCTGGGATGACTTGAAACAACAATTTTCGATAGGAAATATGTCCCGCGTGTATCAAATTCGCGCCGATTTGGCGAGATGCTCGCAACAAGGACTTTCCGTTCAAGCGTACTTCAGTAAATTGAAGAAGCTTTGGACGGAACTTGATGGTTACAAACCTGTGTGTTCGTGCCAATGTGGAACGCTTCAGGCGGAGCTTGTCCGCGATCGTGAAGAGGAGAAGACGATGCAATTCCTCATGGGCCTGGACGACTCTCGGTTTGGAATGGTGCGTTCTCACATCTTCAGTACCGAGCCTTTGGCAAGTCTCAATCAAGTATACTAAAAAATCATTCAGGAGGAGCACTACCAAACGATTCAGCGGTCCAAGGAGGAACATGGTAATATCGTTGGGTTTGCGGCTCGGGTTACTACGGCACCTATGTCGTCCATGCTGCCTGCGAAGAATAAAGATGTGCGCTGTAGTCATTGCCGCCGTAAAGGCCATGAGATCACGTCTTGCTTCGAGCTTCTTGGCTATCCCGACTGGTGGGACGAACGCCCTCGCAAGAATGGATCTTCTGCAAGGGGCGGGGGACACGTGGAATCACTGTTGAACCGCCCGCACGGACAGACTCCACGAGTCAATGCAGCTCAGGTGGCCGATTCTGTTTCTCCCAAAACCGTAGCGGTTCCAGAATAAGTTTCAAAGGAGATTACTGTCATATCCAACTCAACCTGAATATCAATCTCTTCATATTAAAAACATGATAAACCTTCAAAGAAACATACATCTCTAGAGAATACAAACCTTTTCTAGAAATGTGGATTTCTTTGAAGATTAACGCTAGTTTAGTAAGATAAACCAAAATAAGATTTTGGTTTATATATCTATATATGCGGTTTTGAAATTTGGTATTTCTTTTTCTAAGATTTATTGTTAACACATTACCCATTTAGATTTTTTTTTTTGTTCCACTCCAAGTGGAAAGTAAGATATCTTTTTATTTTTTTGTGATCGCTGTAAAGCATTATGGTTTTTGAAGAATGGGAAAATCTCTATAGTTCTCGAAGCATGGATAAAGAATCTCTTCCAAAAACAACGCAAATATAAGCTTTTTACGGTGCTGCCACGTGAATTCGACATCTTGCGCTGCTCTCAAACTCCACCAACGATCCGCTCGAAAAATCCAGAATTAGATTTCGACCCATCAATCAAATCGACTTGGAAAACCGAAGAAAGTGGCCTAATCAGGGAAATATATGTTATAAACAAAACATATAAGCAAAATTTAGGAACTTCATATTAGTTTTTTTTTTTACATTTAACGAAATGTTTGCTATAAACAAAACACATAAGCAAAATAAACCCATTCTCGAAGGTTTTGCGGATGCGGACAAAGTAAGACGATAACATTTTTTGGGAGACGAAAGGACATAATCGGTTTATATATGTATCTCATTCAGATTCAGTTTATAGAAAATCAATAAATATATCAAATATTTGTTTCAAATTTAATATAAATTATATATTTTTTCCAAAAAAAAATCTAACATTGTTGTTGTTGATAAGCTCATGAATGAATATGTAAAATCATGAGCTATTGCATCTCCATTTTAATATTTGCACAAACAAAAAATGTAAATTTAGTTATATTTAAATGAAACTATCTTATGCTCACTGTCTTTCTCTCCTTTAACCCTCACGTTTTGTGTATTGCTGAAAAATGAATATTTCCTCTCAAATGTGATACTCCTTACACATGTTCATTCATATATATTAAACTGCATACAAAACACTTGAAATTGTCCTAACCCAGACAACTTCTTACACATACTTAAAATAGACCTTTTACATAGCCTTTGACCTTACAAAATACTGCAATTGTTCTTCTAATTTTAATTTTACCCGTTGCATATTATATATATATATATATATTATACTCAAAATGACCCCTATTTCCTTGTTGTTTCATGCATGGGCTCCCGGATGGGCTTCTTCGTCGTGGGCCTCACCCGCTAGGTCGCGTCATGTTCTCACGGGGCTCGCTCTTCCTTGGGCCGCGTCTTCGTCTTGGACCCCTGCGACCCTTGGACCCCTTCGACCCTTGTCCTTCTACGACCCTTGAATAAAATTTTGAAAATAATAATTTATCAAGTTATTTACAAATAATTGACTCAAATATCTACGAGCCTTGTACATTCGCGACCTTTGGACCCGTGCGACCCTTGTCCCTCGCAACCCTTGGACCCGTGCGACCCCTGTCCCTCGCGACCCTTGGACCCGTGCGACCCATGTCCCTCGCGACCCTTGGACCCGTGCGACCCCTGTCCCTCACGACCCTTGGACCTGTGCGACCCTTGTCCCTCGCGACCCTTGGACCCGTGCGATCCTTGTCCCCTTTCAACCCTTGCCCATCTGCTACCCTTGTTACAATAGTAGTAAATCCACAAAAAGAACGATACTAACAATAACACTAACAATTGAATAATAGTAAATCCACAAGATCAAATGAAATTCAAGTTAAAAGGAGGTTCAAAGAAATCAAAATACAACTCGAATCAAAATATGTTGCTGATAAATCGAAGCACAGGATCTCCTGCAATGGAGAACTTTTTTACTATGAGAGAACAACCCACATTCAGTCCATTTTCTTGACAGAACTTTCTCCACCCCCTCTGATGCAAGCGCCACCACGACTCACGGGCCATAAAGCTGCTAGCGAAAAATCGAACGTTTTGCGATCGATTCCGCAATCGTGGTACATCATTACATGACATCGTCTACGGTAAAGACCGTTCTCCCTCGTAAACCCTATCGAAAGTGTCTGCGACATCACCAAGTTACATCAGTATAAATGAATAAAAGTCTAATAAATAACCAAATTATATATGATGAATCGGTTTGAGATCACTTACCAATGAATCTAGGGCCATATTTGAACGCGTGACTGGTACAATGAAAACTCTCTCATCAAGAGTGGCTCTGGTGACGTTAAAGACCATGTCACCTTCGTGACAGAAAAGTACGACATCCCCAATACGAATGCTTTGGTCGTTGTAGAAATATGTCCATCCATCAGTGAATCAAAGCTATCCAACTTGACTTCCCATGTTCTATTAGACGCATTCGATTTAATCGTTGCCATGTTGTTGTCCCTCGTATTCCCGTAAATATACTCATCGAAAAGGATCTTCGGAAAAATGATAAAATGACAAAAACCAATCAAAACAATACATCTACAACGTCAAACTAATTAATGCCAATCGAGGGTCGCATGGGTCGCTTGGTTGGATATATTGATGAATAGATGCGAACTCGACAAATTTATGGGTTTATGATGATAAAATTAAAAAAAACCAATTAAAACAATACATCTACAACGTCAATCAACGGATAAAACAGATTATGACCCATGTGTACCTAGTTGAGTTGTGTATAACCAATGCCTATGTTTCAAAAGTCATAGTAATGTTTTAAGAACTCATCGGATGATTAACGATACATTTAACATTTTGTTCAAATGTCGACATTATTTATATTATTATCTATTGATTCTAAATTAGACTAATACAAATCAAATATATTGATAATGGCATATTGATAGTGGCATGTCGATTGGTCGCATATATGGATCAATAGATACGAAATCGACGAATTTACTGGTTTATAATGATAAAATGACAAAAACCAATCAAAACAATACATCTACAACGTCAAACTAATTATTGCCAATTGAGGGTCGCATGGGCCGCTTGGTTGTAGTCCGTCTCCATCTTCCAGTCTTCTGCATTCTTCTTGTTTGGTATTGCAGTCCAGAGTTATCTCATGCCATGTACTTCGTCTTGCAGTCACATTTCAAGAGTGATCCAACACCGTCACCTAAGTCACAGGTGACTTGACGATTGCATAGAGATTGAGTCCGCCGATTACCAAGACTTAAGTAACAACATAGACAGCACGATGCCTGGGTCGACAATGGTGACTGCAGCACGGAGGTCACAAAGGTAAAAAAAGTATTTTTCATAGAAATTAGGGTTAGAAATGCATATAAGAGAAGAGACGTAGACGTTAACTTATAGATATGGGTCGGAAGGGTCACATGGGTCGGAAG
>CM071874.1:27782314-27825240 GCA_036759665.1 Gynandropsis gynandra
TTGATTCTAATTTAATCTGATTGAGGGCCGCATAACGGGTCATATTGGGTCGCATGAGTCAATGGGTCATAACTTTATGAATAATAGATGCAAAATAAGACATTTTCAACATTTAAATATTGATTACATAAGGTCACAAAGGTTACAAAGGTCACAAAAGTTACATAAGGTTACATAAGGTCTCAAAGGTCACAACTGTTAAAAAAGGCAAGAAAGAAATTCAAGAAAAAAAGGCAAGAAAGAAGTTCAAGAAAAAAAAAGGAAAGAAAAAAAGGTCAAGTTTGTCGACTTTAGAGACACATCAGAGCCCCCTCCCGTAAAGAGAGTCGTGTGTGACTCAACGCCTTCTCCAAGTTGACCTCAAACCGTGACCTTAGGTAACGCGGATACAGCTTAATGTCTAAGTATGTCGATTACCAAGACCTTATGTAGTACAGATACATCACAAAGTCCTCCATCCACGTTGTAAGTACGTGTGTGTATCTGCATAGATACCGAGTCTGACGATTACCAAGATCTTGAGTAATAAATAGACAACACGATGTCATGCGTCCACCATGTGACCTTTGTGACGAAGGTCAAAACGGTCACAATGGCCAGAAGGGATTCTCCCGATTCATTTTCATCTCAAATGGGTGTTATGGTGAGACTTAGAAATTTGATGAACCTTTTAATATAGGGGTAATAGAGATAGTCCCAATGGTCTTGAATGTGGCATTGGTAAATAAAAAGCATAGCTAGCACCTGGAAAAGTCAGTATTCTGACATTGAAAAGACTAGTCGAAAAGGTCGAAATGGACAAATGGGTCGCAAGGGTCGCAATGGCTGGAAGGGTCACAATGTCCACAAGGGTCGCAAGGGTCGCATGAGGCTCTGTGGCCCTTGGACCCGTGCGACCCTTGTACCTCTGCGAGCCTTTGACCCCTGCGACAATGTACCAAATATTTAAAAAATAACAATGTACCAAATGTTTACATCTTCCATTCCAAAAAACAATGTATCAAATATCAAGTTGGTCTTTTTGGGGTGAATAGATACATTCTCCATTACTAAATATATCAGTCGCCATCTTCTCACGCATGGAAGTAACATTGTCGTCGCAAATTAAGTGAAACACATTCCTCCTACTCATTAACGAGGCTTCTACAAATTTGTAAGAGAAAACACCACAGTCATTACCACTTTGGTTCTGTGACAGACCTTCATAATACTCATACTTCCATTCATCTTCTCCAGAAGCCAAAGAAGGAAACCCTCCGAGAATGAGCATCTTGGGGACAGCTTTTCTTATCTTCTCAATCACCGGATCGATATGCGTTTTCTTAAGCCTCATCTAGTAGTCGTATACCGTGATGCATCGTGTTTTGAAATCCGCTTTGATGGCTACCCAATGACATCCTACCCATCGATTTTTATCCGATGGAATATTTAGAACCGAGACAAAACCTTCTTAATCACTAATTGGTGTCTTTGTACTTCTAAATGGATACTTGGCATTTAAAAAAATCACTAAAAATTTCCGGTAAAGTTTCCATATCCTTGTACATCCACAGCGAGAGCGTCTACATGAAAGCAACAGGACAAACGTAATAATTCTGATTCGCGCTGGGATTCAATGTCGAGCGAGAAGACAACACCATCAACGCCTCATCCAATTGCTGCAAAAAAATTAACACACATGAATACATATGACACAAAACTCTGTGAGACTAAGGGTTTAAAAACTTTGGCCCCCGGGGAATATCTAGCTTAGATTTCCACCACCGCTCATGTCGAGGTGTCTTCAGGAACAAATATAGATCAGTCAACTTTTCACCGCTAGCGTCAAGGAAGGAAGGAAATCGGGTTATCAAGCCCCTTACTAATCCCTTGGGAATCCACACAAACTCCTCTTCCCCTTCAGGTTCTTGAACCATCGTTTTTTCGGGTTCTTGAACAACCTTCTTTTCGGGTTCTTGGACTCCACCAACATCTTTCCCTCGCCCTCTCCCTCGCACTGTTCTTGCTTTTTTTTTGCGGCGGAGGTTCAACATATCGCGCAGACTCCTTTGATAAAGGTCCAGCACCTGCATAAAATTTACTTCATTAAACATATGGCGACCAATGCGACCCATGCGACCAATGAGACCTATGCAACCATGCGACCTATGCGACCTCAAATGATCGTACTTACTTGGTGGTACTTGGACAATAGCGGCGACCTCTTGGACAGGACCCACTGCTGGAGTATCATTGGCAGGAACCTCGTCGGCGACGTCATCGACAGGACCCACTAAAGTATCTTTAGTGTGCACCTCTTCGACAGGACCCACTGGAGTATCTGCATAAAATTACTTCATTCATTGGACTCATCGTTCATTATATTGATTATGTAACACATGCGACCCATGTGACCCATTCCACTTTAGCGACCCAGTGACCCATGGGACATATGAAACCCATGCGACCCATGTGACTCTAGCGACCCTACGACTTATGCGACCCTACAACTTATATGTCCCAAATCCGACTCTTGCGACCCATGCCGACTCTCGATGGAGATTGACAATCAAATGACATTTTCACTAACTATTACTTACTTGGTGGAACTCCATCAGGAGCAATGTTTACCAAATCCTCTTCTGAGCCATCTCCAGAGTAACCCGGCTCTTTGCTTGGCTCTTTTCTTGACACTGGATTTGGGCGTCGAAGGAATTCAAAAACATAATCACTAACAGTGTCGGAAGATTTGTTTCCGCTGATCGCAACTTTCTCGGCAGTCTTTGATTTTAGATTAGGCATATGAATCCCGACATCCCTTAGAAGATCTCTTACGACGTTGATGATTCTTTTCTCCGACTTTCTTATTTTCCCTATTAATTTCTGCTCCAATGTCAGATGGACTGCAACATCAGCATTAGCATCATCATCATCTTGGACCTCTATTATTTTTTCACTCACGCTCTCCTTCCTCTTAATCCCCTTTTCTTTACCTTTTTTTATCACCAAGAGCTACTTTTCGTGTCAACAGTTCTTGCTTACAGATATCCTCCCAACAAATATCCTTCGGATTTCTACGAAGATGTTCCATCCATATCTGAACATCAGGATCGCCACATCCCTCGTAATCCTCCAGATTAGAAAGTAAAGCTTCCTCTTCGTGTTCGGCACGAAGAATACTTAGAATATCCTGAAAAACAAAAAATAACCATTATTACCCTCTGTGACCTTTGTTTCCCTTGTGACCCTTGTGTAATTGTTACCTTAAAATCTCCAATCTGCCTTATCACATCTACATATTTCGGGTTAAAACTGGATTTAACCATCTTCTTGCAAATTCTTGGGCATGATCGATGCGCATCCACAGCCTCAACATACCATCCCTTTCCGCCCAAACTAAGGATGGTTTCGAATGGAAGTAACTGAAACATTAAAACAAAATGATCTCCTACAAACGCTTTCTTACTTATGAGAAAAAAAGGTTGATATGCAAAAAGTACGAAAACATTCAAATTATTCGAATAATATTTACAACTTACCATTAGTGGGATCATGAAAGCGCCACAATACCATTTTTGATTTTGGTGATTCCCCACTAACGTGCTTGCGATAAATATCCACAATTTTCTCGAATGTATAACGATCCCATGGAAAGCCTTCACAAAATTCCAAGTCATCAACCATGTCAATGAGATCATGGCTGATAGAGTTTTCTACTGAAGGCTTGTGAGCCATAACTTGCGCCAACAACATCAAAGTTGCCAACCTCTTCTGGTCGTCGGAATTCTTCGTCTTCACAAGCTTTCCACTGACTTGTTCGGGGGTCACCTTTCCACGGTCGAAATTCTTCAGCCTGAATGTGACACCCCTTATGAACTCCCATCCTTTGGGATATGATCCGCATTTCAATCCGAAAATTAGTGCTTGTTCCACTATAGAGTACCGGATGGGAATGCCGTTTATGACGAACCACAACTCTGTATTGTCCCGTATAATCACGGAGTGATTTAGTAGGATAGACATTTGAACCTTCGTCAATGTGGAGTCACATAAATGGAATAAATGCCTAAATTGTGACTCCTTCTAGAAGTAATGCAACTCGTGTTCATCTAAGATTCCTCGGAGCGTCGTTATTGTCTCGTGAGGATAACACTTGGTGGTGATCTTTGGCATTCTGTCCATGTGCTTGAATTCATACACAAACTTCGGCTTTGGCGCCACCTGCAAAATGACCAATTACGAATACATTATACTTCTACCGACTTAAGCGACCCATACGACTCAACCGACTCGTGCGACCCATGCGACTCAAACGATCCTCAGACACCCTGCGACACTCAACCGACTCAATGAGACTCAACCGACCCATGGGGCATAATATCAAATGACCCACGCCCCTCAAACGACCATTGCGACCCATCCCACTCACTGAGACAACCGACTCACTGAGTCGAAGATGGTTATGCAACTCATGCGACCCTTTTGACTCAACCGACTCACTGAGTCGAAGATGGTCATGCAACTCCTGCGACCCTTGCGACTCAACCGACTCACTAAGACTCACCCATTTCAAATCAATAAACCATTTGTGACTCGAACGCTTGCAAAAACCTAGAAATCGATCTACTTACACTTATTGACGCCATTGAAGATTGACTCGTGCTCTCTTCTTCACTACTACTGCTGATTCTAGTCATTTTCCTTCTTGCCAACTTCAAATCGATCCCTCTCAAGTTCGACATCACTTATTCTTTTTTGCTATAACTTTTAAACAAGTTTCACGTCGAAAAACTGTTCGGCTTTCTTATTTTTTAGAGTTTTTCACGTCGAAAAACTACAGAACGTGGATTTTTTCACGTTTGAACATTAAAGACAAATTTGTCTTTTTTCCAGTTTTTTTCGATTTAATAATTATTTTAGGGAAGGGTATTTTTGAAACGGTTTAGCGTACGAATATCTGATATTCCGCCGTTTTAAGTGTAAGATTTTCTTTACAAGTTTGTGTGTGTGCCTTTTGTTTATGATCTTGCACTTTACTCGGGGGTTCCTCTTTTATTTTAAGTGATATCCGATTTAGGTAAATTAGTAAATTAAGTTATTTGTTGTGATTTTATATTATTGTAGCATAAAAGGATTCAACATATTTACTCTCACCAATAAAAAAAGAAAAATAAAACTCATCCTCTCCGGATATCAAATGGTGTTCTTTTGGAGAAAAAATAATATGATTAATATCATACCAATCAATCATGAACCTAAGTAGGTAAGGAGAAAATTTTGGTAACCCGCACTCAAGCCCTAAAATTCAAATTCCTTCGTCTCCTCTCTTCTCTTCGTGCATCGTACGGAACACGCTACGTGATCCTCAACCCGCAGACCGAGTTAGTGACTCAGCATCCGACCGGCGATGAATCGGCCGTCGATTCGCTCGTCTGCATCGTCGAAGCAGTTGGGAGTCTTCGATTTCACCGAGGACGAGATCGAGAAGGAGTCGAAAAAGCTCCTGCGGAGGTTCGGGTCTCCACGATCGGAATCCTCCACTGCCATCGACAAGTATGAGTTTCTTCGATACTGTGAGTGTTTATCCTTTTTTCCTCTTTCGTCCATTTTTCGGGTTCTTTCGCTGCAAATGTTCTCTTCATGAAACCTGGTGTTGAAGACACTTTGGCCTGTCATCATCAGCAAATTGAAGGATTGGGATGATCATGATAAGTATTCTCTGAAGTATTTTAGTAATTTCTGGTTCCAATGCCATGAAATGCAAGAGTGATTAGCTAACTGAATCCCGAGTAATCAAATTGATTTACTTGGTGATGACTATGTTTGTATGTATATGTATGTATCTATCAATTCATCTATATGTTTGATGGAACTTGATGATGATATTTGTGTGCTTTATTTGTTTGGTCTGTATGCTTGTATGAGTAATTTGGACGATCAAATAATGGGCAGCTATGCCTTTGGCTCATTGATCTGATGTGATCGTGAGGATCTGTGGAATTTTCCATTAAGCTTTTCTTGTATTTGAGGCCACCAAATACAACTACTACTCTGGTCTTTAGGATTAGCTTATTTTCTGTAAGTTTCTCTTGAAAATGTCTGATACTTACTACTCATTTTTCGTGTCTATGGTCATATAACTGCTTACTTGAACTTGATATTTTCTTGCTATGACACGTCTATACATCTTCTGTCTATCATTTGTTACCCGTTCCACAGGCTTATTTTAACTTTTGTGCTATGATTCTGCAACTGTAGGTTTACTACTTGGTATTATCGTATCCTTTCTTTTTATTACTTCAATGTGTTTCATTTTTGGTAGTTGCACAGGACACCGCAATAGAGAAAAAGGAACCCCACAGCAGAGTTATTGACATAGAAGGTAAAAGTGAGACAACCACTTCCTTGTTTGTCTTATCCAAAACTTCTTTATAAGTTCCTTCACACTTGTATCTGCACCTACAGGTGAGGATTGGATTAAGGAAAAGGGGCAGCCTAGCAAGACATCAGATGCTAGTGCCTTTGTTTCAGATCAACAATGTCCAAAGTTACAGTCTAATCGTGCGAATATGTCATCTGATGAAGGTGCCCATAAAGAGGGGATTTGTGGTTTGGCTTCTCATTTACAATCTGCTCATTTGGGAACTGAAGTAAATCTCTCGTTTTCCCTCAAAATCACTGATAACTGTATTCAGATAAGGATCCCTGGCTGTCCCTAATTGTCTTTATGAGTTAATGCAGAAGCACAAAATCAACAATACTATCTCATATGATAGATATGAAAAATGCAGAAAAGGTTGGTGGTCTTTGTCTCTTGGGCCATGGATGAATATAAATTCTCTCTTTGCGGCAGTATTATTTTCCTTCTCCTTGCTTCCAACTGTTTTTTCTCCTCAATATTTCCGGTGTATTTGATTCATCTTTTGATTTTATGCAGTCCTCGACAAAGAAAGAACAGGATGTGATAGCAATGGATATGTAAATGTAAGCCTTTATTAAATACATATGAAGGTTTTAGCATTCATGGAAATGGATGCCTATGTGATCTCCATATAATTTTTATACCAACTTCCTAACAGTACTTGCAATTCATTATTATTGCAGAGTGACCCAATTGATGTGAATTCTGATGATAACCGTGGAAGAAAAGAAATTGACTCATCAACTTCTACCTCTTCTTGTAAAGATGAAGGTGGTTTCCATGATTTATTTTTCTCTAGTTAGTTGCATATTTCTGCTTCCTATTGCCTAAAAATTGCCTGATGTAACGAATTCTGCATATTCTCAGTGTCACCTGGAGAAGAAGAGTCAGATTGGATGTTATATTAGTGCCCGTATATGGATTTTGAAATCAATTGGTTGTTGGGTTTTGTTTTCTTACATTGCATACCAGTTAATATCAGTCCTTAAAGTAGTGCCTTTGAGAACATTCCTAGAATTGCATTTCTCTGTATTAAAAAAGTAACTGGTTTCGTATTATATGGTACAACTATGTGCCTATATCTAGCAACTAATATTTTTCTGTGGCCGAAATACTCTTTTAATTTATCCCTCTAGAGTAGAATCTAGGTTGCTTCACTGTAGTTAATGTTGGCTTGATTTATGTATAGACATATTCTTATAATCTTTTCCTTTCTTGCAGAACACTGAAAGTTCACAAGTTCGTGTAATCCCTGATGTTATGATATATGGGCACATATACTGCACAGATTCAAAGTTAACTTTTTCACATAGCTATGTAGAGGTTGAAGGTTCAGCTATAAATGCAACGGAAAGGACTTTTAGGTGTCAGTGGCCAGTAGGGGATATAATCAAAATTGAGTCTGAATGGTATTTAGAGGTGAGAAATGGAGCACTTCATATATATGTTGATAAAATCTCTTTCTGATACTGAAATTCTTCTATAACTTTTTAGGTTGAGACTGCCATTGTTAACCTACTAATCAAATCCAGGAGTCCAAAAGGATCGGCTGATGTAAATGAGACTATAGGTTTGAGATTCTCTCTAAAGTTCTATAATGGATCCTATTAGTTTGGTTTAAGCATTAGGGGTTGTTTAAAATGCATGTTGTAAAGTAAAAACACAACACTTCCTCTTATTTGTATCGAAGATTGAAACTTCAAGTGTAACATTCTACATTTT
This sequence comes from Gynandropsis gynandra, assembly GCA_036759665.1. Classification (NCBI taxonomy): domain Eukaryota; kingdom Viridiplantae; phylum Streptophyta; class Magnoliopsida; order Brassicales; family Cleomaceae; genus Gynandropsis; species Gynandropsis gynandra. The sequence goes on from CM071874.1 coordinate 27,790,437, forward strand.
ATCTTTCTAGTTTCTATGTTTGATAAATTAACTTTCATTAAGCTAACTTCTACAATCATGCTGACAGGCATCGATCTGTTAAAATTTGCTGTTTATGACCCTAATTGGTCTGTAGCAATAGAAGCCATCAAATCACTGGACTTCAGATACAAGAAAATGTGGTTTGATATATCTGCGTAAGTTGCCAAACATTTTTTATTGCATTACTATAAGTTTTTTTTTCATAGGTGAACTGCAGTTCACTCTTATATAATGAACCTATATTCTTGTGATAAATCTTTCTGAACTTCTGAGGTAGTTTTTATGCGTGAATTCAGTGAAATTAAAAGAATTGGTTTCATAAACAAGCTTCCTAGCTGTACTCTTTTGCTGCTTTCCTGAATTTTTTTTTTTTTTTGTTATTTTTGTATCAGCAGTATTTTTCTCTTGCAATACACTTTTGCTTAACCATTTCACGGCTCACTGCTTTCTAAGCTATTTTTCTTTTAAAGCTAAATTGTACAAAAACCATTCAAATGACAAAAATATTAAGTAAAGTTAGTGGTCCAAACTAAAAAGTTAAGACACTGAGTTGTCAAGTTAAGAAGATATGCTTACAGAATTAAGTGGTTATCTTGCAGTATTGATGGAGAGAATGAGGAAAATGCTTTCAAAGGCAAAATTTCGCAGAAGTCAGTCACCAAGTGAGTATAATACTATTATATCTTTGTGTAAAGTAATCAACGGCATATTACTTTTAATAAAGCTTCTGTTCTTCACCTGTCATCCTATGCTCTGTATATTTTATCAACACTTCTGTTATCTCCTGTCGATATCTTTCTGCTATCTGGATGGAACATTACCTGAAAATCATGTCTTGTATACACTGTATGCCACACTCTAACATTATATTACATTGATGTGATACTACCTTCTTTAGTGGTGCCCTCTATTATTCGAAATTTAGTTTATATCTCTTGTAGAGTTTGCTCTTGATATTCGAAGGCAAGTTATATGATGAACGGGGTCCTGGGGCATCATCTATCCCGCACAAAAACCTATGTGCAATTTTTTGCTGAATGTTTGTTGAGGTTTGCTAGGCATATTGTTTCTCCATGCATTAAAATTTAATATGGCATTGAGATATTTATCGCTGTCTTTACTGTTCCCTACCTCTTGATGCATTCTATTTAATTTCTGAATTTAACAGTCCTGCTGAGTCATTTGAAGATATAATTTACCCTCTAGGAGATCAAGATGCTGTATTGATTAGCAAGAAAGACATTGAGTTTCTACGGCCAGAGAGCTTCATCAATGATACCATTATTGATTTTTATATCAGGTAATTTACATTTTAACAACTGATGACTGATCAAAGCAATACATAACTCAACCCTCTCATATTTGGACCCTTGGAAAAGGTTTACATTCAACCAGTAGAAGTTGTCCACTTCATGTCAAACAATATTTATTACATGTGGGTTGTTGAAAATTGCTTGGGTGTGTATTTAGCTTATCTTTTTAATATTTTATAAGAATTTCAGTACTTCATTCCAATTTGATCCTTGTTTCTTGATCTTCTGTTTTAGAAAACAACAATTAAGGTATTGTATTCTGTTTTAACATTAGTGCATAAAAGGTTTAGCTGCAAAACAAAGAAAAGAGTACATAAAGTAGGACTCTGCAGACTAGTTCCACATCTTCAGATGGATAAGGTTTGTGTCCCTAATTCATCTGTTTTAGATGTGATCAGGCAAAGGTTGGGTCTTAGATCAGCTGGCATGAGTGTATTGATTAATCTGTGGTAGTATTCTCCATGAGTGTATCGACTGATTTACAATAAATGTACTAGAACCAAATTATGTATTTCACTTATTTTGCTTTTTTCTTTCATATGCTAGATATTTGATTATATTATTTGCAGATACCTTAAGGATCACATTCAGCCCGAAGAGCAATGCAGATTCCATTTCTTCAATTGTTTCTTTTTCCGTAAGTTGGCCAACATAGACAGAGGTTCCCATAGCACTTCTGGTGGCAGGGAAGCATTTGAACGCGTAAAGAAGTGGACCAGGAAAGTTGATCTTTTTGGGAAGGATTATATTTTCATTCCGGTAAACTTCAGGTGAGAATATATTTCGTCAAAATAATTTGTTTTCTTAGGTGCTGTTACAACGCTTATGCATGCATTTCTTTCAGCCTTCACTGGAGTTTGATCATCATCTGCCATCCCAGTGAAGCAGTTCATTATAATGGTTAGGTTACATGACTCATTCATTTTCTTGAATCTATTGAATTTACTTCTATCTCATCCAAATTCTCTGCACAGGTGATGAAGCTCAAAACTCGCAAAGGGTTCCTTGCATCTTGCATATGGACTCAATTAAGGGAAGCCATAGAGTCCTGAAAAGTATTTTTCCTAGGTACATTTCAGATCCTTTACTCGACGTTCAATTCAATATTGGTCAAGAAATTTTTTTATATAATATCTTAGACTTGTCTCTTTTATTATATGAGGGAAAATTCAATCTCTGATGTACGTAGCTTCTTTTCTTTTCTTTTCTTTTTTTTTTTTGCTTCTGATACGTGTTAAGAATTGATTGATGTTGAAGTTATCGGATGCCAATAATGCTAATAAGCTGAATAATGTGTAGATATTGCATAAAATGTGGTCTTCCACTTCTTTTTATCTCGTTTCTTTTGGAAATTAAATGTTGACCCTGGATATGGCGTTGGGATTTGCTGTTTGAGACTGGTTTATTTCATGGTAAATAAAGAATAAAGTTGTCTATTTATGCCAATCCATTTTTATGTTTGTTTATCATATCTATTCATGATACATGACATTTGTATTTTAAATGCATATCTTGAAGACTTGTACCTTTGTCCATTGAATTATCATCCTTTACTTGATTTTCATATGATTGTAGTTATCTTGCTGAAGAGTGGAAAGAGAGGCATGGTGATATAACAAATGTCTCCTCAAGAATTTTAGATCTACAGTTCATCCCCCTTGAGGTATAGCCTCTCTTCCAAGAATATAACTACTTTGACCTTGAATTAGGTTTTGCGCAGAGTGTTTTGACTCTGGTAAGGCTTGTGAGAAATTTTTGCATGTAATTAGTTACTCAAAAAACTTATTTTTTGAGATATGTAACTAACCACTAGAGGATTTAGACTGTCCCTTGCAATACATGTACATACATAAGCAATCATTAGTGACATAAGCTTCTGTCAATCATTTTAAGGAACCAAATGGTTGATATTTGTTTAAAAAAAATCCCTATTACTGTTATATTGGATTCAGCCAATAATTTCGATTAAAATTTCTTCAGCAGTTTTTCTAATATACTTGCTTAAAAAAAATTTCAGGTCCCTCAGCAGCAAAATTCCTACGATTGTGGCCTATTTTTGCTCCACTATTTGGAACTTTTCATTCAGCAAGCTCCTGTTAATTTCAATCCTTCCATTATCTCGAAACTAGCGGGTTTTGTGAGTAAAATCATTTCCTCTATTGTAGATTTTATTTAGTTTGATCTCTAATTTGCTAACTTAGGAGACTAGGCCACAATAAGCAATTGGCAATAATCGTTATTGCACTTTCTACTTGTCTCGGTAATGATTTAGAAGATCTGTATCATGTAGCATATGTCCGTTTCTCCATTATGATTTACGTAACTGTTTTCTTATGTGGAGAATAGTTACCGGATACCGTTAGTCCAGATAGTTCTAAGCACTTAAATCAATTATAAATCGATTCGACATTCTTTTCATTTACTGTATATCGTTTCAGCTATCTAGGAATTGGTTTCCGCCTGCTGAAGCGTCTTTGAAGCGTGAATACATCCGGGAGTTGCTTTTCAGTCTCCAGAAGGGTCATTCTCAGAATTCTGGTAATGGTGGGAGTACCAAGCCTTCTTCTGGAGTATCCAATAAGGTTGATCAAGAAATCGAAACTGAATCTATAAAGGAGACTTGTAGCTTGAGAAATCCATTTGATGCTTCCTCATCAATTGCAATCTCCGTTCCCCTAGAAACCGGTACTGTGAAAGAGGCTCGTTGCTTGAGAAAATCATCTGATGCTTCCTCAGCAATCGCCATTTCTGTTCCCCAAGCTGAAACTTTGCCATCAGCAGCTCGTCGAGCACATGTTGCACGATGTAGGAAAACTTCTGAAGAGCTGTCGGAAAGTCTTGGCAAAGAAACATTTTATAAAAGAGGTTATGACCCCAAAGTGTCCAAGTGCCGGAAGGTCTTCATGTCGCCTATCAAGGTAATTCCTGTTCTGCCCCTCAATTTTGATTTTTACCCCGTATACTGTTTCTGTTAACAACAATTCATTATCTTTTCGCGAATCAGGAAGTTCATGAAATCGGTGAGAGCACAACTTATTCACCATTGGAAAGATATAATTCTACATCTGCGAAAATGGTTGAAGAGGCGAACACTTCAGGGACAACCTTATTTTCCGGTGATGATTGTCAATGGGTAGAAACATCTCGGAACAAGGATTATGCACTTTATATCGAGGACAGCGATGTGGAAGAGACAGTATCAATACCATCTATCCCGGAGTCCCCGTACTCGTCTGAAGTCCAACCAAGTGAAGATGACACGCTTCTAATTCTTGAAGAATCTGAAGGTGATCAGTCCCCTTCGACTTCAGTTGAGATGCTATCTGATTTTGTCGTTGAAGACTCCCTTGAACTGGATGACAATGGGAAGGATGGCGACACAATCAAAGATTCTGCTTCTTCCTTTAGCACCGTAGCATTGTGTAGTGAAGAGAGAGAAATAAGCGTACACCTTGACCTGAAAGAGAAAGGTTCCGTCTTAGGGAGAAGCAGGGATTTGGTGTCTCAACCATCGGAGAAACATATAAGAAAGAAGAAAAAGTGTTACAAGGGTTTGTGATGAACTCGGTTCAGAGTTCTGTTGATTGCTCTCCATCCACCTCTCATCAATGTACAAAAATGTAAATACAGCTACAACTATTTGCAAGAAATGATCAGTTCAAATCTCAAATTAATTACCTGTAATCTGAATAACTATTTTGTATAAAAAATAAAAAGACTAAATCGTCATGGTTTTTGAGCGATAACGTTTGATCTTTGATCATCATACATATTAATCACAAGTGCGATTTATACAAAGTTTAACATAAGATGCAACAATCCAAGAGGTAGGATAAAACAGAAATGTGCCAAACACATTCCTTATTTCCACAAATGAAATTTGCTTTGCTAATGTTTTGTTTGTATCTTATCATCGATGTTCTAAAAATCATTCTAGGTGTCCGCCTAGATGACGTCTAGGCGTTGAGCATCTCCTGGCCACCCAATTAATTTCTAGGCGACTTTTTTTATAAAAAAGAAAAATAATGTCAAAACGACGTCGTTTTGGTATTTAAAAAAAAACTAAAATAATCCAAATAAATATAAACATACAACAAATTATAGAGCAAAAAATGATCTGATTAAACACAAGGATGAATCACCTTAGCAAAAAAAAAACAAATTATAGACGTAATAGAAATGTTCCTCTCTAATTTTGTCTAGAATCACAAACGAATTCTTCATAACGGTTTTGTATCACTCACAACCTCTCTCAAACTGATTGTTGTCTAAATATAGTTTGATGATTTGGAAGATTTGGTTATTCACAACTTATTGTTGTCATAAACAGAGTTGAATGATTTGGCAGAATGATGCAGAGCCTTCTTCTTATGTACAAGGCTATGTTTTCTATCACTTATAACCCCTCTCAAACTGATATCTAGTGCTTATCTGAGACTCATTTTATCTCTCAAAGAAAAAATGACCATGAGATAAGGGCTTTGTAAGAATATCAACAATTTAATTCAAAACATAGACATGTTTTGTAACAATAGTACTAAGAGCCACCTTTTCCAGATAAAGTGATAATCAAGCTCGATGAGTTTCTAGCGAGCATGAAATAACGGATTAATGGATAAATGAACATAAAAGAAGTTATCTCCATGCAGAATAGTAGGTTTAGGTTGATAAAGACCAATACCCCAAAGTATGAAAGAAATCCATGTGATTTTAGCAGCCAAATATATCATTGCTTATATTCAACATTTTTGGAAGAGCGACTAACAATTAGCTAACATCTTACCGACCAGAAATAAGGTTATTGCCTAAAAATGTACAAAAACCAATCATATAGCTATGTGTATCACAATACCTTACACAATTACTATCCAAAAAACATAAAGATGTAGAGAACTATGTAATACAAGCTTTGGTTATTATATTGGATAAGGAACCAAGAATATTCAAACGTGTATCCTCGAAGCTCTTAAGAGACCTGTAATCCGAATTATATTGGATAGGGAACGAAGAATATTTAAAAATGCCATCTACACACGAGGGGATAGAACCGAGAGACTTATGCTGGGTGTTTACTTTAATGATTTGGAAGGAGGAGGAATGACTTGTTGTAACCCTTGTCAAGTACCAACGAAACCACGTTCAAAGCTGAGAAAGCCGAGCACAAATTCACTTGTGGATACAACCATGTATGGAAGCATCATTGGAAGTCTCATGTAATTGGTTCATACTTTTCCAGATCTCGCTTTTTCAGTAAGATATGTAAGTCATTTCATGGAGGAGCCACGAGCGGATCATCTTGTAGCGATGAAGCACATATTGTGATACATTGATGGAACAACAATTCGGGGAATCTTTTATGTGAGGAAGAAAGGAGAATATCCAATTCTGAGAGTTTATTAGTGATAGGGATCTTGCCGGTGACATAGAAAAAAGCACATTTGAGATCATCTTCTTCCTTGGAGATAGTCCTATCAGCTTGTAGTCTACAAAACTAAAAGTGGTGGCTTTATCAAGCTGTGAAACTGAGTGTATTGTCGTAGCAATTATTGCCTGCCAAGTTGTATGGTTCGCTTGCTTATTAACTAAGTTTATGAATTGAGATGTAAGTAAACTGGTGTTATGTGTCGACAACAAGTCCGTCATTTCGTTGATCAAAACTCCAGTGCATCATAAATCGGAGCAAACACGTTGATAAAAGGTTTCATCTTATCTGGAAATGCAGAAAATGGGCAACTTGAAGTGAAGTTCATAAAAAAAAAAGATGAGCAATTTGGGTATATTCTAATGAATCATGTTTGCTCGATCAACTTTCGAGAGCTTTGCAACATGATAGGCTTTCATGAAGTTTGAAGCTCAACATGATTTCGGAGGAGAAATGTTGGGATAACTTGTGTGTTTAATTTTTTCTCATTTTTATTTTTTGGATTTTTTATGTAATAAGCTGCCAAAATATGAGTTAAGCTGGTATTTAGGAGTCTTATTATTAGTGGCATGAAATCACGGATGGTAAAGCCATCATTTAAGAAACTTCTATAAATAAAGACAAATTGCTTGAGAAGTTTTGAAGACAACAACAAACAAAAATAATGTAGTTCATTTAACATTTATAGTTTATAAGAAAACTCCTGAGTTTTGTTGGTTATGTTGAATTTTCCATTGCTGACATCTGAAGGATTAATTGTTGGCTAATGGTGTAGACAATCTTAAATTATGATTTAGTCTTATTCTCCTTTGGTTTAGTCCCTTTAGGCATGTGTCTAGACATATTTTCGTCCTCTATAAGCTCTTGCATGAACTCGTTGATTTCTTATACGCAAGCTCTTTGCCCTCACTCGTGTTATTGGTGGATCGGGTAAGATTCACATTTTAAGCTCATAATTGATCTCAATGTTTGTCTCCTCATCCATTGGTCTTTCTTGTGTGTCACTTGGTTCATTGGTTATGTTGATGACTGATAACGCACAATTTGTGTTAGTTTTAGGTTAAGGATTTAGATTATTTATGCATAGTTTGCATAGCACGAGTTATGAAACCCACACGAACGTTCTCTATGTACTCCTTTTTGTTGATTTTCAGGTTTTAAGGCAACAAGACCTAAACGAGCTTTAGAATGTCAATTCCTGGATTCAACCGCACATACTGGGAGCTATAAACCATCCGGAGCAACTTCAGGCCTCGGAACCAAACGGAACACCCGAGCATCGAGCGAAAGGAGCAAAAATAAGAAGTTAACTAAGCCCGCTCGGGCTTGAAAGAGGCCCCTGCGCACGCTGAATCCAGCAGAAGTTTGAGTCCGACCCATGCTGACTATCAACCCACGCGTGCCCCATGAGAACACATGATCCGCTCGTGCTGAAACCTTAGCTCGCGCAGGCTGCAACCCTAGAAAATTTCGCATGCCTCGGGCTGGAAGAGAACCCGCTCGGATTGGACAAAAATGATGACCTTGCGCGGGGCGGATATCTTAGCCCGCACTGGCTGCGTTTCCAGCGAATGTTGCACAACCCGGGGAGGCAAGCAGCCGCACGGGCAGATTGATACATAATGAGCCCGTACGGATTGAGCACCTAGCCCGTGCGGGCCCCCTTTTCAGGACCTAAATATTTTAGGTTTAGAACGATAAAAATAAAAAGAAAAGGAGGCGACTGATGGTTGCAGACAGGGGCTGAGACCAGAAAAAAGACTGAAAAACACAAGGAGAAACTGGAGAAAGAGAGAAACAATAATTCGGACTTCGATAACTAGATAGGGAAGACCAAGGAATCGTATTTCTTACTCTTTATCATGTCTAGGGTTAATTTTTCTTGTTTTACAATAGAAACCATGAGTGAGTAAGCTTCCAGCTATGGGTTACGGGTGTCGGGTTTGTAATGGATGCTTGAAATTATGCGTTAATGCTTAGACCTTTCAAAGGTTTCTTGTATTTCGGTTTTACAATCAACATCGTAAACGTTTTATACTTGTGCTGACCGCTGAATAACTTAGGAATTCGTATTTAGCCAGGAGGTTAGATTATGAATCCGGAATCATTATTGTTGATTAAGTTCGATTAGTGAGAATCTGGCCGGTCGGCTAATCGACTTAGGAATTAGGATTGCACGCTTAACGCTACTATAATCACGAGTTAATCGTTGCCGGGAGGTAGGATTGCATGTTGTTTTGGTAAGAAGGTTTAGGTGTCGAGAAAACCATTCCTTATTTATGAGCATGAATTCTTCGTTATCAAGATAATTCGATAGGTTCATGATCCTTTGTTCGTTGCATCCTCACAAATCCCGGTAACCCGAAACCCATAGTGTTCTTAATTATCAATTTTTTCATGTCTACTCATCGCTGTCATAATCTATGTTAGTGTTCTAGAAATTTGTCTCACATCACCATCAATTCAATCTGTCTTAGTTTAGTCGTATTCTTAGCTTAGGCTGCATTAGTCCCTAGAGTTCGATCCTTGTATTACACCGATCTGTACTCTTGCAGTAAATGGATATTAGGCATTTTATTGCTTGATAGTTCACACATCAAGTTTTTGGCGCCGTTGTCGGGGACTAATTACGGCCTAGATTAAGAATTTTCTAGATTAAGATTTAGTCATTTCCGGAGTCTTAGTCATTTTTCTTCATTTTTCTTTTCCCTTTTATCGAGTCTTTTTTATCTACATCAGATCTGCACTTTGGTTGTTTGTTTATTGTTGTGCAGATACCATTGCATGAGAAGCTCCACACAAAAGCTACTCATATACGATCTCAAGATTGAAAGAACGACACGGAACTTACGCAAAAAGAGGAGAATTAGACCTACTGATTCTGGATCCGAAGTAGATAAAGAGAGCATACCAGAAACACACGGTTCCGAAGAGGAAGGAACTGACAGCGAAACCCCCAGCGCAAGCAGCGGAGAAAACAACACAACAAAACCCAAAATGAACGCCGCCGAAGAAAACTACGGAGCTTATACTGCTCCAAAGCACACCCAGCTGCTTTCATGCATGGCCCACCCGATAGAAAACGAAGTTGAGCTGCAACCTGCTTTCATCCAGATGCTCAATAATTCTGCTTTCAGAGGAATGGAGAATGAGGATCCAAATGCACACCTCACTGACTTCAAGATGCTTTGCAGCACTACTAGAGTTGGCACAGGAGTCGCACGGGAAGATCTATACCTATCCGTATTCACATTCTCGCTCAAGGATGTGGCACAAAGTTGGTTGTTCAACTTGCCTACTGCATCCATTACCTCATGGGATGAGTTAGAGTAGCGATTCATGCAGCACTTCTTCCCAGACCATAGGACGCTGCTCGCGAAGAGCCAGTATCAGTCCTTCATGGCGGATCAGCGATGGGACCTCGAGGCAGCGAGGTATGCAGAGCAGTAGCAGTTCTACGAGCAATCCATTCAACACTCATACTACATCGCGGAGTCTGTTCAACGGTTCTAACAACTGAGTATGCAACACTTCTCGGAGCCGTACATTTCCCTCAAGACTACCACACAGGGGCATTCCCTACAATCCACACCTTCCATACTAGCTTCAGCCATTCTATTATCCACATGGGCAAGGGACCTCCTCACAACCAGCAGAGCCTCAGGCCACCTCCGGTGGGGAGGAAGAGGATCAGTCTATCTTTCTTTCCTTTTTCTTTTCTTCTTCCTTTTTCTATTTTTCTTTTTTTTTTTTTTTTGCTTTATGGAACTTAATTTTTTTCCTTTTTCGCATTTATGTACACTCTATCAGACATTATGATGTATTACTTTCTTCTCTATTTTGGATTACATGACTCTTATCACAAGCTCTTCAACGATAATACCCACAATAGACGTGTATAATATCCAGTTGTATCACCAACTTAGGAAAGCAAAATACACCAGGTGTACCCGTTCTCACTTTCCTTATCTTCTCTCGAGTTTTGGCACGCAAGTTCCTCTCATAGATTTTGAACACCGGGACTATGTTTCGTTTAAGTCTGGGAGGCACTCTTTGAGTGATATGATTGCGATTAGGATTAGGTGTTTTTTTTTCTTTTTTCTTAATTCTTAGGATTTCTACCGGATACCTAGTATGATATTACGAACTTTAGATATCTTTGTGCAACTTTGTCAAATCGGGAATAAAAGCCTAGTTTTGCTGAAAAGGACTTTTAGATATCGACTAGTCTAGTAGTTGTGCATGAATCATTGGCTCATAGTTATATTTCATCCCCTAGGTTTCCGTCCGAAGTATCTATATCTCTGTGTATATCATTCTCTTTGCTAAGTGAGACACCTTTTAGATATTTTATTTTTATGAATCCATGCGCTTACACTCTGTTGTCAATCAATAGAGTAAACTTCTAACTATTTCCGTCTTATGTTGATATGAGTGCATCGATCTCGATGCTTCGGGTCTAAGTGGTGGCTTGAGGTGCTTTTCTATGTCCTAATGGTTTGAGATGATCTTCACTCTGATAAAGTTATAAGACCTTATGAGTGTAGAAATACTTGTTTTGTTTTGATCAAGAGCTGAAACTTAAAGTTACATGGATTCTCTCTGGCCTGGATGTTGTAGAGTTGCTGATACAGGCTTTGGTTCTCAAGGAATGGTCAAAATATTGAATGTGGTATACTTTGGTTTTGGTTTTTTAATGCCACTCTTATATCTTATTTGCAAAGAAGGAGACTTCTCTAACAAAATAGATACAGTAGAATCATCTGTAACAATAAATATATTTGGTTTGAGGTATGGCTAAGTGGTTTATATGTGGTGTGGATGAATATTTGATATGTGGTTGGTCTTCGCCTAATGACCCATATATCGAACATGATGTTGATTAATCTACCTACTTTCGCAGTGCAAATTCCTATCTTACATATAAATCATTGACGTCTATGACTTACTTGTGAATGCATTATCATCCAATATTATCATTCCTAAATCGATTAACCCACCTGTCGATATGATCATTCAGTTTATCTAATGTATATGGTCTAATATAATCCGATGTCACCATCTGAATTATACCATGTGACAATCAATTCATGGATACCGTACACAAATTGAAAGAATAAAATATGCATCAAACCATAAAAGCGAAGAACAACGAATCCATTCATAAAGTACGATGAGTTCAAAAATACAAAACTTTAGTCTAAAGCATGTATCACATCTATATATCTAAATCTAGAGAATCAACTACAATAAGAAATAAATAAAGAGAAAGGTTTAGAGAAGTTCAGATGATCTCTTCATCAGTCGCCATCGTGACATCCCCTTCCACTTGTCTTCGTTGGTAATTCGATCGTTCGATGTAGTATGATAGCTTTTATCACTCTTTCGCACGACTCAAAAGGGTCTTTCTCACCCTCCTCTCGTTCTACTTGTGCCTAGAGTCATCCCGAATTTATAGGAAAGTTTCACCTCACTTAAACAATTCAAAACTTGAATTATTTAGAAAGTTTGGTAAACTGCTCCGGTCGAGCGGCCTTTTGCTCGGGTCGGCGGTTGGTTTTTCGTACTTTTCCCACGAATCGAAAGCTATTTTGACTGCTTCTGTTATACTGCTTGACCGAGCAAAAGACGTTATAATCAAGCGAATCCGCTGGAGTAAGAGACATATGAACTCTCGACCGAGTTTATACTTGCTCGGATCAAATGAATCTTCTCGAACTTTTTTAGCATTTGATTACATAATTCTCGACTGAGCATTTCTTAGTGCTTGGGCCGAACGTTTTGACTATTTCTGTTTAGGATGCTTGTTTTCATCTAAATATCGTCATGTTTCCCCATAATGTACTCCTTAATCCCTATTGTCTGAAAGATCACAAATGACTTAAAACCCCGTAAAAAGGAACTAAAACTATCCAAATGAAATATTAACATATGACGAATTTATAGAACAAAATTGTGTGATCACTCATGAGCTTTGTAGGAACTCATAAACAAACTATTGAGTTGTGAAACTACATACTCATATGAAGGAAATAAAGGCATGTGCAACGACGTATGAATGATTGTCAAGAAGGCTTTATACTCTTTTCCAAGTCTTGTAAAAAGACGAAAAATCTTCATTGTCTCAAATGACTAGTTTTTCAGTGAAGCTCAAATGATCATAGATTGATTTGATTTCATTCCAATATTTTTCCATCTTTTTGCCTTACATAGTGATCACCTGAAATGCAGCCAACAGGTCGAATTCTCCTGAAATAGAGATTTCAATAACGCGACAAAGCGACCCATACTTCAAAAGATGTTGCAGGCAGTGTTCTAAAACTCGGCCTGAACGGCCGTCTAGGCGCTCGGCGGCAAGAAACCGCCCCGAAAACCCATAAATCGCCGGTATTAAGCTGCTGACGACTAATCGGCCAGGAGGTGCCGCCTGGGCGGCCGACTAAGGGAAAGTCGCCGCCCAGGCGGTTTTTAAAAAAAAAATTACCTCAAAACATTTTGAGTATTGGAAGAGTAACGCAGGGGAAGAAAACCTTGCCGCCACACGCTGCTTCTCCTCACTTGGTCTCCTGCTGTTGCCCGCGTCGCCCTCCTCTCCGTCGTCGCAGCCACTGTCGCCTCGTCGCTCCTCTGTCGAAGACATAGCCGAAAACATCTTCAGATAACGTACCACAAATCAAAGATTTAATAAGCTCATCAGTAGCACATCACAAACCATTAGCTACATCATCTTTTCGTGTGTTTACTGTTTCATTCGGCTGAAGTATCGATCCATTGATAACGCTGAGTAGTTTTTGGCTTTTAAGCAACGATTTCAGCTGAGTTTTCCATAGAATTTAATTGCGATTCGAAAGTTTTGGTGTAAGGAAATCGAAAAATGTTCACATGAATGGAAAGGGAAAAGACTCATCCTCAGTCGCCATTGTCAAGAGAAAGGAAAGCTCTAGACAAGTAGCTTTGATATAGAACACAAGGTGAGTCACCTTAGCAAAGAACAAAATTCTGCACTGATGAAGATTATAGAAATGTTCCTCTCCAATTTTTGTCCAGAATCCACAACTACTTTCTGGTATAACAGAGTAACGAATTTCTAGTGTAATATAATTACTATTGTCATAAATATGACTTAGCAGAATGATGTTGAGCCTTCTCGTTATGTAAATGGCTCTGTTTTGTATCATTTTTAGATTAATGCAAAGTCTTGATCTGCGGGTTTTGGGTTCTGGGGTTTGATTGTTCTTCCCAACCTCGAAGCATGTAACGTTAAATTCCAAACTTTGCAAGGAATGAATGTCAAGAATACTAGAAGGATGACTTATGCCTTACTGTAACACCCTGGGTCCTAGGGTGGACCACGTCCGGAGGGACTAACGTTGTGATGGGCGTACCTTGCGTCACAACGAAGTGATCACGTACGCGGGGGCGTATGACAAGGTGACCGGCGGTCGTACCGTGGGGGCGGTATGGCCCGAGGCCGTAATACCCTCGGTCCTAGGGTGGACCACGTCCAGAGGGACGACCATTGTGATGGGCGTGCCTTGCGTCATAATGAGTATTCACGTACGTGCGGCGTATGACAAGGTGACCGATGGGCGTACCGTGGGAGCGATACGGCCCAAGACCATGGCCATCGTGTTTGCCCGGAACGATACCTGGTAGAACTAGATGCTGGACCCGACGGATGGCAGTTGCGGAGCTGGATGGACGGGCGATGAGCTGGACGGATGATTGCTGAGCTGGACCGACGGTTACGAACCTTAGCAAGAGTGGCGAATGTGGGAGTAACGGCCGAGTGAATGCTGGGATTCCGTAACGGCCGAGTCAACGGACCATGAATGCTAGATTACGTAACGTTCGAATAATGGGCCATAACTGCGGGAGTAAATGACCCTTGTAACTGCCCAGGTAGTGGGGGCTTGTCCCTGCCCTATAAATGGTCCATATACGGACAGAATGAAACAGACGTGGTACTCTTCTAAGAAAGTAATAAAAAGTTCGAGCATTTCCACAGAAAAGATTTTCGTGTGTGTTCATTTTGGAAAGGCTGAGTAAGGGTTTGACTTACTGCCGGTCACGGTTCATAGTGATTTCCAGTGCCGTGACAACTTGGTATCAGAGCCCCGGTTGCGGCTCATTCGTGAATATTCAACTATGCCGAGAATGATGACTTACGAAAGGATCGATCGGATCGAAAGTTTCCTGGGTATCAACGGTGATCACCCCATCGATCCCGAAGAGACTGTGGTTCGGTCTTTCGGAAACCTCGCTGTGAAAGTGACCGACATCAGTCGGACTCTCTAGAGAGTGTTGGAAGTCGAAATCGGACCTTAGAACACTCCCCCTACGGATCCCAGTTTGTCGAACGGGGCTATTCGAAACGAGGGGATCGTTGAGGTCCTCTGGGAGGAGATTAGTTCGCTGAAGGCGGCACTAACGGCCAAGGATAAGGAAAATGTATCCCAGCGAGTCCACATCCCCAATGCGAAGTCGTTCGAGGGTATTCGGGACGCAAGGGAGGTGGAGAACTTCTTGTGGGACGTGGAGCATTTCTTCAAGACCACGAATGTCCCCGAGGAGCACAAGGTGGATGTCGCTGCGACGTTCCTTCTCGGTGACGCCAAGCTATGGTGGTGGATGACTTTATCTTCTGGCGACCATTCTGGTGGAAACGCTGTCCCGAATGTAACCTGGGAGAAGATGAAAGGAGACCTGAGGAATCAGTTTCTGCCAACCAATGTCTCGTTCATGGCGCGGGAGAAGCTGAAAAATCTTCAGCAGACGGGTACTCCGCGGGAGTATGTCCGTTCATTCATGTTCCTTCTGCTGGACGTGAAGAATATGACGGAGGAGGACAAGCTATTCTACTTCTTCTCCGGGCTGAAGCCTTGGGCTCAAATTGAATTGCGGCGTCAAAGGGTTAACACCTTAGATGCGGCGACAATTGCGGCCGAGGCCTTGGCTGACTTCAAGGCGGCATCGCTGTACGGTGACTCGACTCAGAAGGAGAGCGGGAAGAAAAGAAAGCACTACTAAGGGTACGAGGAGTACGGTAACCTGACCCAGAAGGAAAGCGGGAAGAAAGGAAAGCACTACCAAGGGTACGAGGAGTCGGATAAGTACGCTGGTGGGAAAACCGTGAAAGGGGAAACTGGTGTTTCCGGAAAGGCAGGCGGTTGCTTCATATGCAACGGACCGCACCGCATGAGGGACTGTCCGAAGAAGCAAAGGCTCGCAGCACTACGGGCTGTGTTGGCAGCCGAAAGTCCCCCTGGAGATGAGGAAAACGAGTAAAGTTCCCGACGAACACGGGGTGCGCTGGCGGAGTTCACGGATAAAACATCGCCAGAGCAAAAAAAAAAGAGGGAAACCCTACGAAGGCTCGTTGACCATACCATCGAGTTGGTCCCTGGATCGAAACGTTGAGAAATTGGTTGGAAACGTGGTTCGTGGCGAAGTACTTTGGGCTTACTGCGGGACAGTGTGAGCGAATGGGACGCGCGGTCTACTGGAAGGTGCTGGACGAGATTGTTCAAGACAATGGGTTCGGAGTTGAATTTCAACGGCCAACCATCCTCAGACGGACGGGCAAACGGAGAGGATACGTCTGGCAAGGTAAAAACAAAAAACTAATTGACCTGTTGCTGATCGGTTTGTGGGAAATCGACAGGAAATGTTGGCCGAGGCCAGTGACGGCTTAGAGAAGGCGAGACGGGAAAAAGTGAGCCGATAAGTATTTCCGACCGCTCACGATTAATGTGGGAAAACAAGTGTTGCGGAACCGGACTCAGATTTGGAAGAGGATCGACACCACGAACGCTCTGCGAGCAATGGTCCCGAGGTATGACGGACCTTCCCTGTGTAAGGAAAAGGTGGAGCCCGTGGCGTGTTGGCTAGGACTGCCGAAGAGACTAAAGGTACACACAAATTTTCGTGTGAGTTATCTTAAGTCTTTCGTGCAGGATCCGGGAGCGATCTATCCGCAGGTCTTACGGAATCCACCGACGGTTCGGAAAAAGTTCGACCGTAGGGTGGAGGACATCCTTGATCGGTGAGGCAAGGGCAAGAGCAAAAAGAATCGTAGAGTCGAGTTCTTGATGCTTTGGAACGGAAGTCCCGAAGCTGAGACCTCGTGGGAATGTGGTCCCACGTTGCGGCTATTCGAGGACAAGTTCAAGGAGTTCTTGAAGAGGGCGTCAAGCTCCTCTGGTGGGGGTGGTTTGTAACACCCTGGGTCCTAGGGTGGACCACGTCCGGAGGGACGAACGTTGTGATGGGCGTACCTTGCGTCACAACGAAGTGATCACGTACGCGGGGGCGTATGACAAGGTGACCGGCGGTCGTACCGTGGGGGCGGTATGGCCCGAGGCCGTAATACCCTCGGTCCTAGGGTGGACCACGTCCAGAGGGACGACCGTTGTGATGGGCGTGCCTTGCATCACAATGAGTATTCACGTACGCGCGGTGTATGACAAGGTGATGATGGGCGTACCGTGGGAGCGATACGGCCCAAGACCATGGCCATCGTGTTGGCCCGGAACGATACCTGGTAGAACTGGATGCTGGACCCGACGGATGGCAGTTGCGGAGCTGGATGGACGGGCAATGAGCTGGACGGATGATTGCTGAGCTGGACTGACGGTTACGAACCTTAACAAGAGTGGCGAACGTGGGAGTAACGACCGAGTGAATGCTGGGATTCCGTAACGGCCGAGTCAACGGACCATGAATGCTAGATTACGTAACGTTCGAATAATGGGCCATAACTGCGGGAGTAAATGACCCTTGTAACTGCCCAGGCAGTGGGGGCTTGTCCCTGCCCTATAAATGGTCCATATACGGACAGAATGAAACAGACGTGGTACTCTTCTAAGAAAGTAATAAAAAGTTCGAGCATTTCCACAGAAAAGAGTTTCGTGTGTGTTCATTTTGGAAAGGCTGAGTAAGGGTTTGACTTACTGCCGGTCACGGTTCATAGTAATTTCCAGTGCCGTGACACTTACCATGGTGTTACACTATCATTGAATTAAAAGGCCTGAAATGGGATAGAATTGGGGCTTAGCGCTCAAGGGATTTGAATTTAATCCTTTTTCAGAGTATTCAACAAAACTTATGTACCAGAAATAATGGTATCTCTTCCAGTTGAATATAACGAAATATATAAAAGAGGAGTTGTATTCACTTTCAAAATACCTTGGTGGTGAAATGGCAAACACACGACACTAGATCAGTTTGTTAGTAATACATGTCATCCTTGTGAAAGCAATGTAAGCTTTCTTGATTCCATTTGATTCCATTTAGTTTGATTTTCCATTGATTTAAAACCTCATTTCATTTTATTAAATCGTCCAAATTTATTCTAATCGGATTTCTCCCAAATTTTTCAATTTTATATGATTTACCCAATATATAGTTTTTATAAATTCTAATCAAAATGTTGAATATGTTCTATATTGGGTACATTGTGAAATCGAAATCGAAATTTTAGTAGATTCTAGTGAGATTCAGGGTATATTCTATATTAGTTACATTACATTAGTTACATAACAGATTATAGACTGTAGCGAAATTCTGATTATTGGTATATAATGAAACCTAAATTCTATGTTGCACAAATTGTGAACTGATTTCTTCTTATTCTGAATATGTTAAGCAGAATTGGGTCATCATTTAGCAATGTAAAGACCGGAAAGCAAATTGATGATAATTGCACTATAAAACAGAGCAACCAATAGAAACAAGGAAACCATGAAAACTTAGTTCTGTTCAATGTCACATCATAACATATCCTCACTTTATTCCACAGACTCTGTTACTGAGACTAGAAGTCACCGGAAGGGTCTGTGGCTGTGGCGGCCTGAGAGTGATCTCGACCTTGTCATGGACGCCCTGCAGCAACAGCTCCCCTTCGTACCCTACGATCTTGCGTTTCTTCGCAGCTCTTAGTGTCCCTACCAACGCTTCGAAGATGTTTGCACATCGATCATCGTTGAACAGAACACCGAAGGTGACCTTCATGGAGGAGAAAATGAAAACAAAACCGATGTCAGAACGCATCTCCATCAAGATCGTGTTAAGGTTTTAACTTCAAATGATACAAGACGTAACATTTTAATGGTTTCAAAAGTGATAATCTCTAATTCGTAAACCATTTAGACCGCTAAGCACTGGATGTTTATCGGAAACGATTCCTTTGGACAATACAATTAGACCCTTCGAACTTCATCGTACTAATAAAATGACGAACCCTAAATGTAAACAGAATCAATTGCGAGGTCGTACATTACAAGTCATTCACCTAAAACATATGATGTCTTACATGGGATGACACAAATGTAAACGGGCAATGGAAGATATATGAACGGCAAACATTTGTTTCAGAGAGAGAGAGAGAAGCAGTTTCAGAGATCAAAAGATTTATTGATTCTTAGAGAGAATCAAACGGTTCATTCAATTTGTTAATGTTATATAGATCGAAAGCTTCATCACGATCTCCGAACACTGTTCAGATTTGGATTAACATGAGAATAGATTCGTAATTTCAAGATGGGAGAGAGAGATACCTTGTAAGAACCATCAGGCTGGCGAGAGCCGAGGCGTTCGATTTCTTCCTCGAGTCTCTGAATCTCTTCTTCAACGTTCATTCTGTCTCTTTTCTTCTTTTTTTCTAATCTATGTTTGGCTCTGAAAATCCAAACCAAAGCACTGTTTATACTGTTCTTGTTTTGATGATCGTGTCAAGAAACAGACAGGCCTTCCAACTCAGCCCAGTCTAGAATGAATATGAATCTTATTTTTTTAGGCCAGCCCATATAAATTATGGCTGCTAAATAATTTCTATAAAAATAAAAAAATTAATGTATTTTTTACAAATATTGAATAAAGTTTGATAATATCATAGTAGAGCTGGATATTTGTATACAGCGAATATACAAATTTATTATTTGTATTTGTAAATTCGAATATTTATAAATACGAATATTTATCGAATATACGGATATTCGTCGGGTATACGGATATCCGTATTTGAACCTAAATTTTTGAAACAAATTGTTATTTATACACTTAAATGCATTTCACAAAAAAATATATATTTAGTGAGTTTTATAAATACAAATCTGTATTTTTTTCATATATTGTAATGTCTCTATAACACCATCAACCCTTGGATTAGAACCAATCTTGGGTGTAAATTAAATCTTCGATAATATTAGTTATTTTAAAGTATTTGATATTTTAGTCCTCCAATCATAAATATATTGTATATTTATCAATATATATAATAAATGTTTAAATAAGATTAATAATGTTTTTTATTTTCAATTTGATCATTAAAATTAATTTTGTTATATATATATTAATTAAATTTTTTATTTAATTCTTACGAATGCGAATAATTCGGATAATTGAGTTTACTATTGATATTTGATGAATATCTGATTTCTAATATTTGTATTTGTGTCAACGGATATTTTAAATTTTCGGTTCGAATACGAATTGAATACGAATCGGGTACGAATATTTCGAATATTTTGTCCGATCCTATATTTTAGGACTTAAATTTTTTAATGAAACTATAGAAATAAAAATTACAAAATATATCAAATTTGTGAACCTTACGTTCCCAGTTCTATTTGTAACAATTTAGAATTTACGACTAGAATTTACACAATTGAGTTTACATAATAGGTAGCATACAAAATGAAGAGACGTTTAGTTAGTCTTTTCTTTATTTTTGTGTTCTTTTTTACAAGCAACATGTTAAAGACAAATCAAACCCATTTTGTGACTGTCCACAACCAATCAAAACCCCAAACATCAAAATGTTTATTATTAATATTATTTTGATGTTACTCAGCAAGTGGGCTTTCTTTTTTATAATTACCATCTGACCCCAAACAAAACAAGTGTGCATCCCCAACCCCAAACCTACCTGTACTCTATAAACCTTGTCAACATCTGCAAAAGACAACAAAAAAAAATTTCTGATGAGAAGTCAAGGACACCAAAGATCACAAACCCTAATATATGAACAAAAAGAGAGAATAACCAAATGACATGCAAATCTTGTGCTTATGGACTCGCATAAGATGTATATGGCTAATTAATTTGCCATACCAAATGATCCGAGAAACAAAGGGAACTTCGACCAATATAATATGCCTCATTCTTCTTCCTGGGCAATTTGAATTTGAAACAAATATAATGGAGAGACCCCTGAATCAGTCTTGTTCTCTAATCTGTTTAGAGAATATTGATGAATATATAACTTCCCCCACGCTTGAAATGCTTTCCCCATGGAAAATTTAGAAGCTTGGAATGCATTTTATGACGGTCACAAGGATTCGAATGGATTTTACAGATCATGAGAAGGATAAAGACCTGACATGTGTGGGCGTCCGTGCCCATTTGAATCCATGCTTCCATATAAACTCTGCTATTGGTCTCCTGATCTACGTGATCTCGTGGTTTTGGGAGATGAGTAAGAATCTACAGAACCGCTGCTCATTGAATACATCGAGGATGTTGATAAACCGTGAACTTTGGGTAGTCCTGTTGCATCAGGCCCAAGATTGTATCCTCTCTCAACGGACTCTGCTTCTAAAGGCAACTCATCTAGTGTCTGTCAAAAACAAAAAACAACCATGGTCAACCATATTGATCGAATTCTCTTGACCCTCCGTAAGAAAAACAAAACATAGGGGAAAAAAAGTGTGGAACACATTGTGAATCAAAATTTAGGAAGTAGTCTCTCCAGGCGTTTATGCTTCTTCGCATAACACCGTCGGCCCTTAAATGAAGAGTAACACTGTTTACAAAGTAGAAAGCAGCATAATTTCTAAAAGGGCGATTTTGGCAGTTAAAGATGACATGCAGGTACACAGAGGGCAGTGCTCGATAACAACTGAGCTGGGAACATACCCTGTAAGCCTGCTGAAGAATGCGGAGTGTGTCTCTTGTCCGCCTCCTCTTCATTGCTACCTCATCTGGTTCTTGCAACATTTCTTCGAACAAGTTCTCCCTGTTCCAGATTAAAACATTCTGTCAATATTTAATTAAAAGATGATCCAGATAAAACCATAGATTAAAAGAGTTCTTTAAATTAAACAGGATTGAAAGCCAGACAGTTTCCTCCCTCACCTGTAAAGCTTTTTGATGAAAACATTGTGCATCTCACGTTTTGTATGATTTACCTGAATATATTTGATCACATGGAGGTCGTATCAGTATTTTTGAGATTTAGGTAAATTATGTCAAATAGCAATGAAGTATTTCTACAAGAAGATAAACAAACTAGTAGTTGAGAAATTTCAAGGAAGCAAAAAATCACTAGGTAACCAAACAAAATGACACATAAGAAACACCAAGATTACAATAAAAATTCCAATATCGGAGATCGAATATCAAATTGTACTGGTCTGCATAGTGCAATCAATTTGGGAGAAGTGCGAGGAGCTGACGTCAAACTTACCAGGAAATGCATAATTGATTTTGGAACAAAGTCCTCAATATTCTTCCTTACAATGTCATAATATGATCTCAATAATAGCTTTGTTATCGCAATTTCAATTGCCTCCTGTTCTGAATGGGTTTCAGGTGGCCTCAAGACCATCGGAGGCTATAAAAAGTAAACAGTTTAAGACAATGGGTAAAATTATTGAATTGGCAATACAAGATAATCCAAGGGGCACAAGACATGTACCTCTTTTAGATAGATCATTGATAAATTCTGATCCACTTCCTGACCCGCTTCACTGAATGGTTTGCTTGAGAAGTTCTCTTTAGCAGCCACTCGGCTATCACCCCCTCGAAAAATTGATGAGATACCCCAACTCGAATTGCTTGTGATAGCTGACCACGAGAAACTACAATCAGACTATACCTAAGATCTCATAGAGACAAGATACATATGAGTGCATGTAGTTTCAGATATGACAAATAGATATTTTATCAATATCCAAAGTCATATGAGAATGGTGTAATCATTTATCTTCACATGGTACGAAAGACTGAAAAGGACTGATGAAGATGTTACCAGCCGGTGCAGCTTTATCAGTCTCTGCTGCAGATACAACACCCTGAGCAACATATGCAGCAGAATAAGAGTCGAATAAAACAGAAGTCTCGAACACAATAATCAGAAATTTTGTCATTTGCTTCTTAGGATATTAGCAACAGGATGCAGAACAAGAGTCAAAACATAAATATAATATTTGAGGAACATAAGCTAATTCTAGAAAAGAGTCAGGTCCACAACTTAAACAATAACGTGCCTGATCAGGAACAATTCCATTTGGTTGTCGGCCAAGAAAAGATCGAGATTTCATTTGGCTCCCAGAAGAAGCTGTTTTATCAGCCTCCACAGTATCCTGCTAAAATCAAAAGAATTATATAGTAAAGAATCACATAATAAAAAATGCTTCACTGAGAGAATTCCACACCTTTGTCCGTGCCACGGGATGTGGAATCCTAGAAGACTTGACTTGCTGCATTGCAACCTCCACAGCCTTGGTCCCACCGATAAAATTCGGGTGTGAAGTGTTTATGTAATCCATCTGCAAATGTTACCAGGTTTAACTTTTATGTTAAGAACTCGAAGAAAGTAAGATCACAGTTAAAGCATTCTGAGCAGCAAATATTAGCGAGTTAGGTAAAGTTTAGAGGAAGTCAACCAACCAACAAAAAAATAATTAATGGCGATATGGGCACATGAACAATCCTCGCTCAAAAGGAGCAGTTTATGATCACTGATCAGCATATATATTAACCCCAACATACGTTTGTGTTACACATTGTTTCTTTTTTTAAAAAATACATACCTCCATTTCAATAATATGACCGATCATTGTTTCTGAAGGTTCAAGGCCTTCTCGTAAAAAATTCCCAATAACTTCATCCATGCGCTTTCTCAGAATTGGAAAGCGTTGCAGCTCATTTGTCATGCAACGATGGCTGATCTGAGAGAACTCAAATTTCAAATTCATGTACAAAAACGAGATTAACATTAATCATTTTCTAGAACAGTAAAAGAAATCTCCTTACCTTTACTAGCTCATCAAAAATGAACCTGGCGCACTGAAGGCTTGGATCTAACAAACGCGATATTTGCCTCCGAATGAGAACTTCAAATGGAACCTGACATGTATAACAATTGAGATACACCAATCAAAAAACATTATGGCATGTAGAACAATTGACCATTTACAT
Organism: Gynandropsis gynandra; assembly: GCA_036759665.1. Classification (NCBI taxonomy): domain Eukaryota; kingdom Viridiplantae; phylum Streptophyta; class Magnoliopsida; order Brassicales; family Cleomaceae; genus Gynandropsis; species Gynandropsis gynandra. Next base: position 27,814,395 of record CM071874.1, read on the forward strand.
TTACTATAGAGTCCTAATAAACGGAATAAAGTTCCCACACGCCTAAGGAAGATGTTATGAAACCTACATCTGGAATAAATAACGCAGATCTAGGGCCAGTGGCATTCTGGATTGCAGTCCGAATATCATCATCCGTCAAGTCTTCACATGGATCAACTTCCTGAAAGGGCAAAAGCAAAGAAGTCAATTGGTTAATAAAACTCGAAATCCACCTAAAACAGATCTAACAACAACAGCAACAAAAACATGGAAAAAGATCACTGGGAAGCAAATAAGTTACTGATCCATTACACCTTACTGTTACATTCCTTTCAAAACTAAGGAACAAGCAATTGAACCCAGAATATACACAAGCTTTTTAAGATTTGATAACAAATCTGCTATAGAGAGTAATTATCAGCGGAACTGTCATGCCTCTCAAACTTCAGAGCTTCAAACCAATTGTCTCACTTTCATGTAACTGATGGCAGTGGCCAAGGTATGTTATACGATCAAAAGTAGAAAGAAAATCAAGCAAACAAAAGATTAAACAGAATATGATACACGCAAATATAAAAATCTCTCTGTCAATAAAATATAATGAGCTTTGAAAATTGTATAGCATTAGGGGTATCAAATAAACTCAAAAGAAAGAATTGACTATATACGAAGTAGTCAAATGTAAGATCAAGCAACAAATGGATAATTTATAATTGTCTAAAATAAAATATGAATATAATATCACTGATGAAAAATGTCAGAACGGACCTCCAAACTCTTAACAAATATTGATTGGAAGATGTAGTGAATTCTTGCTCCCCCAGAGAGCTCAGTTGTGGACATTTCTTCACTTTTCCCTTCCAGCATCGCGCAAAATGCTGTTTCAAACAGTTAAAATACTATACATCGCCAGCATAAAATAACATAAAAGAAATCATTGATGTTATTCAAGTCAAAGAATCATCTCCAAGGTTACCGTCGCAATATTTTGAAAGAATGTTGAGAAGAAGAGCTCCCTGACCAGCCTGTGTTTCCAAAAGAGTAAAGATACATACAGCAGTATAAAGATCAAATACAAATAACAAGGCAACAGAACAGCAGAAGGAAAAAATATTACAATCATCAATTCATACTGCAAGTTCAGAGAACAAATAACCAATGACACACAACAAAATTTGGAAGAAATGAAAAAAAGGAAAGCAGGTAACTATCATATGGGTTTTATGATTGCAAATAACTCTATTCCAGTACCAGAAAGAGCAAATTGACATCAGGGACAATGGTGAAGGAGCTAAACACTAGCTAAATACCGTTTAAAAATGTAGGACGAATTGACTGGAGACCATTTTCAGCTAATCGTTTCCCACAAATTAGTACCTCCAATTGCTAATTCTATCAAATAAAGATTTATTTGTTTCACAAGTTGTTTCAAAGGGAGTTCTGTGCTAAGAAAACATAAAATGGCAAATGCGAAGTCTCAAGTAAGATGGGAAGGCAAATAACATCATTGTTGAGGACTAAGCTTTCAATGAAAATTAAACATACCTTTGATTCTGTTAGTTCCCCGTAGCTCTGATGCTCCTTTGCAGTGGCAACCAACGCATTGCTTATACGGGACTTCAAATCAGGGAGCAGTGCCTTGATGTGTTGGACTAGGATCTTCAAATAGGACAAAGAAAATGAACAAGGTTCTATGAGACTGCTTTATATTTCTGTGAAAGCTGGATATTAAAGCTATGACATCAACATATACTGGTGAAAATTACTACTGATAACAAAACAAAACAACCTATGATCCCATGAAAAACAGACTAGGAAAGCTTTAAGGGTTATGTAGTCGTGTGGAGAGTGAAAATATCCTGCAAAGCAGTACTACATACAGATCTGGAACACCACATCAATGATATACATTTCAACAGCCATAAAATCCTTGCAAATAAAAGCATCGCTGTCTTGCGTATTCATATTTTTCTGAATAATAAGTAAATCATAACAAAGAATATGGACATCTCAAGGCCACTAACGTTACCTGATTTAACTTTTTCGCCAACTGAGGGATACCCAGACGATCAACTAGACCATTGTATACCTATTACAGAATTGTAATAAGACATAAGCAAAACACAAAAAGCAACAGCACCAAGAGAGGAAAAAATGACGGAGTCCTACTGGACGACTCCGGAAGAATTTCTCCTCTGCAATGAGAGCATCTTTGATGCTGCGGTTTAGCAAAATATCCTGTATAAAAGAGTAAAACACCCAAATAAATCTTTTCACTATTTAACTCAAAAGACAACTACAAAAGAATAAAAACACTATCACAATGTCTTTGAAAATAGCAACTGCAGAAGCATTTTGGTTCATCTCGTTGTAGCAGAGAAATTACAAATGCGAGTTAATAAATCAAACGAAAATATTAGAACACTACTTAGTTTACCTCCTGACTACGATTTACGACTCCAATGTATCCGAGTCGAAGTGGGATAACTTTTCCAAGTAGGAGATTTCGGGCATCTGTACCTCTGTCCATAATATCCAACTGTGGTCATAGAGAGAATATCCCACAACTTATAAGAAATACGAAAGGTTGCTACCGCCAGAAAACTAAGATAATTTTCAAACAAAAAGCAGAAGAAAGAAACTGCACCTTCGTGATTATACCAATTGTTCTATGACCTGAAGACAGTAAATACACATGAACATTACAGACAATAAATTTCAGATATCACAAAACCGAGAAATTATTTTGCTCAATCAACCTATAAGAAGATCTTACCATCAGGATCAGCCATTCCCGCAATTTGCAGGGCATCTGAGTTCGCTAAATCGGAATTAGCTGGTGTAACAGCCAGTATCAAACAGCTAGGTTGCTTGATGTAAGACATGATCATGGTTCTTATACGTGCTTCAATGTCTGATGGCTGATCACCGACAGGAACCTTGGTTATTCCAGGTAGATCCACCAGGGTTATATCCAAAACATTTGGGGAAAATATCTTCAGTCGGATCTGTTTGTCTGATACACCTTTGTTCTCACCTGCTAATCTATTTGTCTCGGCCTACAAATTATATAAATTCAAGCATCATAGCAGGCAACAACTGCTATTATGATCCAAAGGGTATGAACTCTTCACAAAACGTAATCGAATTCCAAGTACGAAAAAATAAGAAACCTGAATCTCCCGGCGAATCTCGGAGAATTCAAAGAAACGTTTGCCGGGTAAGTGAAGAAACTCTCCCCATTCCTCCTCGGATCCACCATCAAGGCGTCCCTTTGTCTGAAGGAGCTGGAGAACGAGGGGACGGCGTGTGCAGATATCATTCCCACGCGGAAGAAAATCTCGGCCGACAAGGGCTTCGAGGACGCTGGACTTGCCACTGCTCTGGCTTCCGACAACGGCGACCTGAGGAAGCTCGATCGTCGAATGGCTTCCCAACTGCGCGAATATGTCCTGCAGCTTATTCACTATAGGAATTACGGAGGATCCCAGAGGCGCCGCGTTGCTTCCGCCGGCACCGGCGACCGAGGAGGAGGGCTGCGCCGGCGACGGAGGGGTCGTTCCGGCGGCGGATGCGTCATCTGTAGACATCGATGGATCGGATTGAAGATAAAAATCGAGAATGATCGAGAGAGAAGATTGGAGAACGAGAAGGTAGGGTTTTGGAGGAGGTCGTACTCAGGGTCAATATTCGTGCTTAGTGTTTCAGAGTAGCGATCATGAGATGATTCATGAGAGGGGAGAATAAGAATAATGTTTCTTAATTTATTTGTTTTCGAATGATTTTGGATTTGTTATTTTTTAAATACGTCGTTTTTACTCTGTTGTACTTCTTTAATTATTAATTGTTATTATTTTAATGTTCTCGCTTTCACTATATTTATTTCTATAACTTTACTTTATTTATATTTAGTTAAATATAGATTAAATCAAAGCAAGATTTAACTATAAGATATCTATTCAAAATAAAAATAGAAAGATTTAAAAATCTCCACAATCATTCTCCCTAATAATCCATTATTATTAAAATTATATAAAACATAGACTAAATTTTGTAATACAAATCGATTTTTACTCTCAACTTCTTTAATTACTAATTTGTTATAAATATATATTAAATTTACTACAATATTCTCACACTAAATGTATTAGAGGTAGAAGAGGTAAAAGTCGTGCAATGCATGAATTTTTATTGATTTTCAATTATAAAAATGAAATTTATATATATAAAATAATTCCATGTTTATGTAAATATAAAAATATACATTTATCTATATTAAAGTATTTATTATCTCGAGATTTTTTTTTCTTTTGGTTTACTTTTTTTTATGATTCCAAAAGTTTGATTATTCTTATTATGTTTTATTTCTTAATGCATTACGATCTTTCAAAAATTTAACTTTTCGTTTTGTTTACAAATCATTCATCAATAATTATAAGTGTAAATGTTGTTTGGGATGAGCTGTGATCATTTGTATCGGTAGGTCGGTAGGTCTCGATGTTGCTTATATAGAAAGCATAAAGATGTGAATTTTGATTCAATTTGCAAAATAATAATAATAATAATGATTTGAACTGTTACGCCATATTTTTTTTTAAACCAAAAATCAAAATCCTATGAAGATTTAATAAAGTAACAAAAGAATTAGAAAAGTAACAAACATAGAAACACACATTACGATAATAACGACAATCAATTTTTAAAAAACGCAGCTATTACTCGTATAAAATCAAGCCATGACATAATATATGTTCTTCATTGCACCAAATAAATAGAAAAAGAGGGGAAAACACATGTTTTTGCATCTTCTCGTATGTTTTTTCTCATGATGAATAAATCAGAATTAACCACTTGTTGAATATGCACACCGAAGAAATCAGAACTAACCTTTTGGTGAATGTGCACACCGACATAACAAAACAGAGATGCATCTTTTGCATTGGTTTTCTCAAAGAAATTATGCAACAAAGATAATTAAGTAAATGAAATTGTGTTCTAGACAAATGAATATGCGCATAGCATTGATTAATTTCCACATACCTGTGGAAGATTGGAAACTATGGAGGAGAACAAATGTTCTCACATAATGTTAAACATATGAAACCTAAATTTTGCTGTCAACAAAAAAAGATTAATCATGATCTCACATAATGTTAAACTTATGTAAAATGGATATCTTATGCACATGGAGTTGTTCAAGGGATTGTTCAACTTGAATTTTTATTTGCCCCATATATTCAATGTTGCTTATCTTCTCGAATGTGACCCAATAGTTGCAAAAGAAGAAACAATCAAACATGATGTGAACAATATCCACAACTTAAAGCATGTAGGTGGAAAACTACTTTCAATGGGTCCATGAGATTCAATGTAGAATACCAGCATCTCATCGTTGATCATCTCCACCTTGTAAATACTCATTGCCACAAAGAGAGTTAATGTTCAAAAGAAATTTGAAGAGCAAAAACGGCAAAAATAATTTTAAAAAAATGATTATACCTTTGAGCCTCAAACGCATGGACATGAGTCCCATGGGATCACTTGAAGTCGCCTTGACATAACCTGAATTACTTTGAGCCTCAAACGCATGGACATGAGTCCCATGAAAGTATCAAATATTGGAGCACTAATTACCTTGAGTTGTGATTCACCTGTGTACCTTTGTTCTTCGACACAAAGGTAGTCATCATCTCGTGTAATCTTTCACTATCCTGAAACAAAACCAAATTTTGAAAGCACATCCACATATCCACTAAGTAAACCTTAATAAGGAAATGATGAAATAGAAGAGGTTACATATTTTAAACCAACTCACATGTTTCAAACCAAAGAAAATGATGAAATAGGAGAGGTCAATGGATTGGTCCATGATTAACAACTCACATGTTTCAAACTAAAGAAAATCTTCATTTGTTCGTCTGTATCTCGCCAGACAGTTCCACACAACATCAACAAGCTTTCTAGGGATCAACTCCCTAAACATTGTCGTTTCGTGGCATCAAGGGCTTTGAAACATGTGAGTCTATAACACTTGCATCTCGTCATTGATCATCTCCGCCTTGTAATTGCTCATCATTTTCATTCAATCACAAAACGTTTCAGCGAATCCAAAAAATTAAAACTAATGAAAAGTATACCAGATGATGGAATTCCGATAAATAAATAAAAAGGTCAAGTTAAAGACATTAATCAAAGAAACTAACAAAAAATTTCATCAAGTCCATCTCTTTGCGCTTGTTCGGTGAAGACATGGTTAATGTTGTATTTCTTCTTCAAACCAGCTCGATCTTCATCTCTTGCTTGGCTCAACCATCAGAGACCCAAATCAAATCCAGAATTCCATAAGAAAATATATTAAGAAAAGAAAACACGCCAAAAGCAAATGATGAACGTTGACCATCTGGTCGATCCCAACATTGAACCAGAATCCTCTAGCATCCTTATCCTCGCTTCCTCCGTTGATAGATTCCTGCAGTTCACTTCCTCCGCCGAAAGAATATCGTACCTCTCTCAAGTCAAAAGCCTTTCTCGTGGCACCGAACAACTCGCCGCTAGAATCCGTACTGATGGCGGGCAAAATATATGAGCAGATGCCACGAGGTCCGACGGATCAACATCTTCGGGTCCCTTCGCCGACCCCGCTTCCTTTTCCTCGACATCAAAACAATGGCATCCCAATATCACTCAATGAGGGAAGGCTAGGCCTTTCCCATGTTGTATGGCCATATTTGAAAATGAAGTGTGACTGTTTGTCTTCTCTTTACAGTAAAGAAGATGAAATGACCAAAAATCTCGTTCATTAAGGACTTAAAAGACTAAAATCATGAATATATAAAAAGTGATAAAAAAATAATAAAAAAACTATTTTTACTAACGTGGCTCACTGAAAAGCAAGTCTCACTTGGCAATTTGAGGAGGCTCTATTTGTTTACTTTAGATTTCAATAACATCTACATAATTATTTTATTATTTTAAACTTTTATTTTTATATAAATATCATGATGCATAAAAATTAATACATTTAAAAATATATTGATATGAAAATACAACGAAAAATGAAATAAATTCATTAATAGTTATTGATTTATTAACTAAAACAACAATATTAATATATTATTGTTTTTAGATCTAAACTAATTAATTTAGAACTTAATCATAAGATATAATGTTATTTATTATTAGAAAATTTATAAATATTTAGATCAAAATATATATTATGGATGAAATTCAATACAATAATTTTGATAATGACAATTTCCTTCAAATCTTTCTATTGTTTAGCAATATTCTTCGTTTGAATTTTTTTCTATCTAATCGTATTCAAAAGTTTTACTATAATTATATAGATTATCATATTAATATCATTTTACCTTAATCATTTATAAAAGAATACAAAAAGTTGATGATATCGCAAAGAGAAGACATCTTTTTTCAAAATAATAAATGAAACATTAATTAAATTTAATAAAAATACCACTAATTTTTAGTGAAAGAGAAAAATAATGTGATAGTAGAAAACATAAATAATTAATATTATTAAATAATTAGGTAAATTTTATATTAGTTGTAAAAAATGAAAAAATGTAATATAAATATAAAAATACCATTAAATTTTTAGTGAAAGAGAAAAGTAATTGTATAGTAGAACATATGAATAATTAATATTATTGGATAATGCAAAATGTAACATAAATATAAAAATACCATTGAATTTTTAGTGAGAAAGAAAAGTAATGGATAGTGGAATACATGAATAATTAATATTATTTAATAATTAAATAAATTGTATATTAATTATAAAAATTGATAAAGTAACATAAATATAGAATTAATGTAAATAATTGATATTTATTTTTATATAAAGTGAAGGTTTAGATAAGAAAAAAAAAAAAAAACATTCTAGTTATATATATATATATATATATAATTTATTAATATGTGGTTAATTTATTCATATTTGTTCAAATATATGTATTATTATACATATTTTGTAAAAATATAGATTACTATAAAATAAATAAACGAAAATTATAAAATATGTCTCCATTCATTCCTCCCTAAATATCTTTTATTATTAAAATTATCGAATAATATATAGATTTAAATTTTGTAAAAGTTATCGAAAATAAATATTTTTTTAAAATTATTTCATTTTAATTTTATATCACCTGAATTAATGCTCTCATGGGATAATCTCCAAATAAGCACATACCAAATCAATTATGAATAATCTTAGGTGATTAATTTATAAATAAATCATGCAATCCAAATTTATTCAGTTCTAAATTATTTACTGTTTACAACTTCATAAAATAGTTTATTCCTATATATTTTTTATTCAATTACTATTATTTTCTATATGGATGACTAAAATGAAAAATATTTGGTGTGCGGCAATAGATCTTATATTAAGTCTCTATAATTCATTTGTTTTTTGAGATCATAATCACTTTTATTGAATTATAAAAATTTAATAACTTCAATATTTTTAACGAACCAATTAATTTATCTGATACAATTAAAACAAAATATATTTTATTTAAATTCAAATTTTTAATTTTTTATATTAATCATAATACTATAAATTTTTTTATAAAGTATAATATATACATATATATATATCCTAAATTTTTACACATTCCTCAACAAAAAGAATCAAATACCAACTGATTTAGAGTTATATAAGTTTTTGAACATGCTGAATAAATCACATTTCAAACTGTTATTAAAATTTTTGATAAAACAAAAAAAAATAACTACTATTTGAAAATATTTGATGTTGAAGTAAATCTTGTACTTTTTATTGAATAATTTTATTAATAACTACTGTGTGTGGTGATATGTTTATGCAAAATAAAATTTTAAAGGAACAATATTTTAGATACATATTTTATCTTTTTAAATTGTGATAGTATTATCCTAATTTTTAAATTATTCAATGTATTCAATTTTATTATAGCTTTATGTTTCAATGACTGATAATATTATCATAATTTTAAAGTTATTATTATTATAATAATAATAATAATAATAATAATAATAATAATAATAATAATAATAATGTGAATGTTTTTTGAGTTTTTCCAATTCTTTATCTTCTCTATTTACTCTCCCGTTTTATCATTTTTTAATTCTATGAATTATGATTATATTATCTCTTTATCTACTTTCTTTGTCTTTTCCTCTAACTTGTAAGCCTATAAATAAAGGTAACTCCATTTGTGATGTACATGTGAGAAATCTTCTTGAATAAAGAATTCACTTCCTCTCCATCTTGATCTCTTCTCTTATATATTGTTCTACTTTATTTGCAACACATTATCAGTACGGAGGTTCTGTTTTCAACCTTTGAGGTTTTTTTTCTAATCAGTACAATTATATTCTCTTTGATTATTATATTTATTATCTAATATTAATATCACTATAACTAAGTATTCTCTACATTTTTCATTTTTATGGATCTTATATATCATAAAACTTATAGTTTGATATGATATTTCACATTATTTTATTTATATTTTTTCTTTTATTCATATAGTTCATCATGTCAAACCTTGTCAAACTCGAGTTTGAGACTCTTGACATTACCAACCAAAATTATTTGTTGTGTGTGTTGGATGCGGAGATCCACTTGGATGCAAAAGGTCTCAAAGAGACTACTGGTATTTCGAATCAATCATCGGATCAAGATAAGATGAAAGCCATGATATTTCTCCATCATCATCTTTATGACGGATTAAAAATCGAACACCTCACGGTCAAAGATTCTGCAGATCTTTGAAAATCGTTGAAAGAAAGGTACGATCATGAAAAACCGTGATCCTTCCAAAAGCTCGTTATAATTGGATGCATCTACGTTTCCAATAGTTCAAAATTATGAGCGAGTATAACTTGAAAATGGTTCTAATAAGTTCACACATGAAACTATGTGGTGAAACCATCACTATGATATAATGGAAAAAATATTATCCAAATGTCATGCATCTAATGTGCTCTTGCAGCAACAATACCGTGAAAAAGGGTTTATAAAATATGGGGATCTAATCTCTTGTCTCCTTGTTGCTAAGCAAAATAACGAGTTATTGATGAAAAATCATGAATCTCGTTCCACTAGTTATGTTTCATTCACTGAAACGAATGTCGTAGCATTTAACAATTATCGCAGTCGTGGTCGTGATCATGGTCGCGATCATGGATATGGACATGAACGAGGAAAAGGTAGAAGTTATTTCCACGGTGGACCAAGCAATTACCATGCTAAAAAAATACAAGAGAATAATGATGGAGGTAAGAATAAGAAAGAAAGTATTTGGCACCGATGTGGGATGCATGGACATTGAGCGCGTACTTGTCATACTCCTAAGCATTTTCTAAACCTTTATCAAGAGTCATTGAAGAGTGGAGGAAATGATTTTGAAGCTAATTTCGTTTTCGATGACTCCAATAAGCTTATTGAAGGATTGGATGACTCCGACAAGTTTATGGAAGACATAGATGATCTGATGTCCCTTGACATTGCCAATTTCCTTTATCCATCCTGAAGATGGAAATGATCAGACGTGATCAAGAAGTTTATCATTTTCTATTTCAATATTATAACTTATAAGTTATGTCTTTTTTGTGATGTTCTTCTTTTTCTATGTTATGTTTTTTTAAGTTTATGCAATAATATATGTTTCTTTAATGTAATTTCTATTTATTCGTGTTTATTTTTCATTTATATAGATTACGAATATGAATAAAAAAGATCCAAAATAAGAATTTATGTCTCACAGATAGTGCTACTACACACACTATTTTTAAAGAAAATAAATATTTTTCAAATTTAACAAATGATCAAGCACATGTCAATACCATATCGGGATGT
>CM071874.1:27825286-27875474 GCA_036759665.1 Gynandropsis gynandra
ATGCCAAAGGCACAAAGTTTACCATTGACAATGCCTTATATTCACCAAAGTCTTCAAGAAATTTATTAAGTTTCAAAGATATTCGTATGAATGGATATCACATTGAAACTATGAATGAAAAAGACATCGAAAATACCTTTGTATTACCTCAACTATGATCGGTAAGAGGTGTGTTAGAAAGTTATCCACTTTCTCATCTGGTTTATATTACACATCTATTTAGATGATTGAAGCATAATATACAATAAACCCGAAGTTTACTGATTTTGTAAACCATAAGTTAACAAATAATTTCAAAGTTTGGCATGACCGGTTAGGCCATCATGGTTCAACGATGATGCGAAAAATTCTTGAGAATTCATGTGGTCATTCATTGAAAAACCAGAAGATTTTGCAATCCCATGAATTTTCTTGTGTCGCTTGCTCAAATAGAAAGCTAGTAACAAGGCCTTCATCATTAAAAATAAGAAATGAATCATTATCATTTCTAGAAAGAATTCAGGGAGATATATGTGGCCTGATTCATCCACCATGTGGATCATTTTGATATTTCATGGTATTAATTGATGCATTAACGAGATGATCATACATATGCTTATTGTCATCTCATAATTTGGCTTTTGCGAGATTATTTGGATAAATAATATGATTATGGTTGCATTTTCTGATCATCCGGTTAAAACATTTTATCTTGATAATGCTGGTGATTCATGCCACAGTCCTTTGTAACTTATTGTATGTCGATTGATATAAAAGTAGAACATCTTGTAGCTTATTTTCATACTCAAAATGATCTAACAGAATCATTTATAAAACGAATTTGGATTGCAAGACCAATATTTATGAAATCCAATCTTCCTATTTGGGCTTGGGGTCATGTTGTTTTGTATAGACCACAACTTATTCGCATTCGACCAAGTAATTATCATGATAATTCCCCTTTACACTTAGTTTATGGACCAATATTTCTCATTTAAGAATTTTTAGATGAGCGGTATATATCCCAATTAATCCACCACAACGAACAAAAATGGAGTCTCAAAGGAGATTTGGAATATATGTTGGGTACGAATCTCCGTCTATAGTCAAATATATTAAACTAATGACGAGAGATGTTTTCAATGCCAGATTTGCATATTGTCATTTTGATGAGTCATTATTCCCAGCATTAGGGGAAAGTAACAAATAGTTAGAGAAAGAGATATCATGGAATGTATTATCATTGAAAAATTCATATCCTCGAACAAAAGAAAATGATTTAGAAGTTCAAAGGATAATTCATTTGCAAGGTATTGCGAATCAATTGTCAAACACATTCACTAACCCAGAAAGAGTTACAAAATCTCGCATTCCAACTATAAATGCTCCAATTAGAATAAATATCCTCAAAGGATAAACTATAATTGCTAATGAGTCTAAGGCACGCCTGAAGCGTGGTAGACCATTTGGTTCCAAAGATAAACTTTCTCGAAAAAGAAAAGGAGCAAATAATCATGATGGTCGAAACAATGAAATATCTCTAGAAGAGATTGCTGAGGTATTTAATGATGAAAGTAATCAGGTACCTGAAACCATTGAAAATGAATAGATCTCAATTAACTATATCAATACAGGAAGAAGATAAAACCGAAAACGAATAATTGGCGACGATATTTTTGTTGATAATATAGTGCACAATATAATAAATGAAAACGAGGATTATGAACCTACCTCTATAGAAGAGTGCAGAAATAGAAATGATTGGCCAATATGGAAAGAGGCAATCGAGTTTGAATTAGACTGGTTTAATAAACGAGGAGTTTTTGGACCAATAGTCCAAACACCTGAAGGAATCAAACCAATTGGTAATAAATGGATATTTGTATGAAAAGAAATGAACAAAATGAGATTGTTTGATATAAAGCAAGACTTGTCGCTCAAGGTTTTACCCAAATTCCTGGTGTTGATTATGAAAAAACATATTCGCTTGGGTGGATGCAATAACGTTTCGATATTTGATAAGTTTGGCAATGACTGAAAAACTTGAATTGCACCTCATGGATGTGGTCACGACTTATTTGTATGGCTCGTTAGACCATGATATATATGAAAATCCATGAAGGATTTAAAATTCTAGAAGCATATATTAATTCTCGAGAAATATTAAATTAAACAAAGCGTTGTATAGGTTGAAACAATCTGGATGAATATGGTATAACCGTCTAAGTGAATATTTGATAAAAGAATGATATAAAAATGATTTTATATGCCCGTATGTATTCATAAAAGGTTTAAAATCAAAGTTTGTTATAATTTCAGTTTATGTTGATGATTTAAATGTGACTGAAACTCTTGAAGAGTTATCACAAGCTATGCAATGTTTAAAAAAGAGTTTGAAATGAAAGACCTTGGAAAGTAAAATTTTGTTTAGGTCTTCAAATTGAGCATATGAAAGATGGAATATTTTTGCATCAATCAACTTATATAGAAAAAAATACTTAAAGGGTTTTACATGGATAAATCACATCCTTTAAGTACTCCGATGGTAGTAAGGTCATTAGATATTAATAAAGATGTCTTTAGACCGCATGAGGAAAATGAAGAATTACTTGGTCCTAAGGTACCATATCTTAGTGTTATTGGAGCACTAATGTGATTTGCTAATAATACACATCCTGATATATCTTTTGCAATAAGTTTATTCACAAGATATAGTTCCTCACCATTTCGAAGACATTGGAATGGTATAAAACATATCTTTAGATATCTTCGAGAGACCACAGATATGAACTTATATTATTGTAACTCATCAAAACCAAATTTGATTAGTTATGTAGATGCTAAATATTTGTGAGATTCTCATAAAGCTCAATCTCAGTCTGGTTGTGGGGGAATCGCAATCTCAATGCATTCTGTAAAACAAATATTGTAGCCACTTCATCAATTCATGCAGAGATATTAGCAACTCATGAGGCAAGTCGTGAATGCGTTTGCTTGATATCAGTATCTCAATATATTAGGGAGTCATGCGGTCTTTTAATTGATAAAAATATCACCATAATATTATTTGAGAATAATATTGTATGTATAACTCAATTAAAGGATGGTTATATTAAAGGTGACAAACAAAACATATTTCATCTAAATTTTTCTTTACTCATGATCTTCAACAAAATGGTGAAATATATGTTCAACAAATAAAGTCTAGCGAAAATCCAACAGATTTATTCATTAAGGCATAACCTACATATTATTTGAGAAGATGATTTAGTTAATCGGAATGCATCGTCTGAAAGATATAAAATGATGATCTTATCAGAGGAAAAAAGATATGCATTGCACTTTTTTTTCTTTACTAGGTTTTTCCTATTAGGTTTTCTTCGTTAAGATTTTTAACGAGCCAACATATCTATTGCATGTCATTAAAAGTATATACTCTTTTTCTTTTGCTAGGTTTTTTACGGGTTTTACCTGGTGAAAGGTTTTAACGAGACATATTCTTTTCATCAATAAACATTCAAGTAGAGTATTATAAAATAATAATAATTATGTGAATGTTTTTCAGTTTTTTCAACTTTTCTTTTTTACTTTTGGGCTTTATCATTCCTCTATTTACTTCTCTCATTTTATCACTTTTAATTTTATAAATTATGACAACCTTATCTCTCCCTCTATTTTGTTTCTCCTTTCATTTGTGATATACATTTGAAAAATCTTCTTGAATATCTTCCTCTATCTCTCCTCTTAGCTATTGTATTACATTATTTTGCAACAAAAAATTATTTTAACATTGACATTTACATGATAACTGTCATAGTACTTTCCATGTCCTTACTAATATCTTATATTGAACCATTAAATTCCTATAAATTTGATAGCTATTTTATATCATCGAAGCAGTCGCGCAATATACGTACAAATATACATATATAATCGAATTAATAAGCCGTTTACCAACCTTTTAAAAGTTTAAAAAGAGAAATAAAAAACATTAAGGAAGTTATCTAAGGAAAAAACATACATGATGGCAAGCAAAAAATTATAACATCCTATTTTATTAATATACGATCGCAAGCCAAAAAAAAATGGAAAATGGAAAATGAAAAAAAAAGAGAATCATAAACTATGAGTAAGTGTATGATAATTAAAGTTCGAAAGTTTATAATGAAAACTAATATATAATTTAAAATCTACCTTTCTGAGCCTCGCATACTCCAACATTTGCTTTCTTCTTCTTACTAAAGTCTCATGTGTTTTCTTTTCATGTTTTCACCATAACTTGTCCTTGAGAAAGCTGATGCATAGCTTCTTCCACTCCTCTCGGTCTGGCTTCAGTTTCTCCAAGATCGTCTGAGTTGTTGCACATTAAGTAAAGGGTCTATGGCAATGTTACTTACAACGATGAATTTGCGCTCGAGAAGGCGCTCGATTATGTTAAGAAGGATGTCCTTGTTGTACTCGGGATGACCCTGAATTCCCATCATGTGCTCATTGTACTTGCACATCTCGACCCCTGTTTGATCGGACCATGCCAATATCTCCGCGTTCGGTGGCAGCTCCAAGACCTATAATGTACCGTATCAAGGCGTTAAACGTCACCCTTGTAAAAACAAAATTGAACACCACACTTTCGTTTTGAGGCTTGTAATGACGTGGGGAGACCAAGCCAGGCCCTGATTTCTCTATAAAGATTTAAGTTTCAACCTCGTCGCGATGGCATTCTATCACAGAGAGCACGGTTGGGATTTGGAGAGAGGAGAAGAGTCTTGCGGTTGACGGGGACAAGTTTATGTTTGTGACTCCGATGTCCCAACCCAGTTTCGCTCTACCCACTTTTCCTCCTAAGGCACGGCACAACACCTGAAACAATCGTCACATTGCCAACATCATACGTCCCATGCTGTTTTCAGATAAAGATGTTCATGGAGAAGACAGACGAGGAAATGGTGATGTGACCATGAAATGCGTAGGGCTTGCTTGCAGACAAATTCAATGTTTGGACATTGTGTAAGGATAAGCACGTCACATGCAAGAAAAATTTCTAATGTGCTAAACATATTAATATGAAGAACTGAATTTGTCCATTTATACATGTCTTTTTCTCCTTTCTTTTGGGTCCCATGCAACTCTGAAATCAGCTGCAACAATTTTATTTGTCATACAAAAGAAAAAGAATCCAAAATTTTATTTTAATATTAAAAGGAAACATTTTCTTTTTTGTAGAAAAAGCAAACCAGTTTGCATGGACACAACCTTGCATAGTGGCCCAGTGGTTGGATTGCGGAAAAAAAAATGTTCTTCCTTAGATTCAAATTCACACTCAGGTAAGGGGAGAGGATGGATTGGATTTCATTCTAGTCATTAATCGGATCTTATTTCTGAACGAGAGAGACGTTTTGGGCCCAAAGTTAGCTAATTCCGCTATAATGAGAAAAGAAGGTTTGATTGGAAAACTTTTCTTCCAATCAATAGCCTGCACTAAAGATTTGTTGATGATTGAAAACATTGAAAATAAAAGAAATTGAGAAAAAAAAACAACTCTACGGAATCTCAAAAGCTCATACAATTTCAAATCATAACCACAACCATATCATATGCAATCACAATATAGATGAAAACGTTTTAAAACCGAATAAATCAAAATTGAGCTTAAACATTGATAGAAAGAAAAAAGATAATGAAGAAAGCCACTTATAAACTAAAAGGAAAAACAAGAAAAAAACTCAATAAGATCAAAATGCCCATATGAAGCAATAAAAACAGAAAAATTAACGAAGAAGAAGCAATTAACGAGAGAGAAATTCAGATTTAAGACGTACGGTCACTGGATCACACTGATATCATAATTGTAAAACAATCACACTGCAACAGTTCTACTTAGTAATGGCACTTTCAATTGTTAATGATTTCTGAAATAACCCCTTTTAAAATACTGTGTTATTGATAATAACAGAACTTGGAAAAAGATTTGATTGGATTAGTATTAACATTTTCTACTCTAGCATGAAGAAGAAACCTCAAACTCGCCCATTGCATTTCTAAAATAATTAAAAGCTTATGTAATAGTAGAATCTAAAAGGTTTAGTATTTCAAATTTAACGCCGATGAATGCAGTTCTCCTGTAAGGGCAAAACAGTATTATGGAAAAAATACCTGATGGCCGAAGCAAATGCCGAGAACCTTCTTCTTCAAGGAATTCAATCGCTGCAAGAAAACCAAGAGCCTGCAGATCCATGGATCGTCTCCGTGAGCGTCGTTACAGCTCCCGGTAATTACAAATCCGTCGTACATTTCGCTCTCTTCATCGGTGGGGAGTTCCCCGGCCGCCACGCGATAAACGTCCCACGAATCGCCTTCCTCCGCCAATAATCTCACGAAAACGCCAAAATAACCGCCGTATTTTATCTTCACGTACTCGGAATCATCCGCGCACAGAAGAACGGCGTAACGGTTTCCGTTGGGCTGCGACATTTCCGATCACCGAGAAAATCAGAGGTAGAGAGAGATCCGTCCGCTTCCAGTTCTTTCCGAGATCGAAGGATTCGGAGAGAGAATATGAAATACAGAAGGAAACGCTCTTTCTCTCCAGCAGATCGGAGAAGTTTTCGAGGGGCTTTGCCGAAGATACACAATGGATTTTGGGTTCTTCACGAGGACGACGAGGTATTTATAAACTGGTAGTGGTGAGGTATAATGTAATAAGAAGAAATATTTTTTTCACTCTATTTACCCTTGTTACCTATCTTATTCGAGGTTTAATGTACCGAATTTGCCCCTATAGCAAATTAGTTTTTTTGTTTACTTATTTTCTAAATTCTCTTTTTTCCTTTCCAAAAACAGTAATCCATACGTTTATCTTGATAACTCGATTTAGCTTAATCCACAGTATCTAAAATTTGGTAATTATACAGCTATATTTATTTAGACATTATCTGTAGGAAAATAAATATAATATTACTCTCAATTAACAAAACGTGATGAGATATAAACAATTTTCGTCAAATATCATTTGGTACAAGCAGAAATGGTTCTAATTCATGTGTCAAATATATATATATATATGTATAACTTGGTTTGTTTTGTAAGATCAAATCTTGACTCATGACAGATTGGTTCATTGGAACCCAAAGTCGTCACCACCTACTTATTATGCTTGTTGTCGTTGGAATTGTGTGCCCACATCTTCGGAGATTGCCCTTACTCTTAGCCGATCCTTCACCATTGTTGCATGTTCTTTGACCTTCCGCTTGACGATACAGCTTCACCATCAATCTTTGAATGGTTGAATTCCCTCACAAACCATCATTATTTACCTCCTTATCCAAATGATTAATATTACACTCCCGAAAAGAAAAATGTAATTTCAATAAAAATTTGCAAATTTGCTTTGATGTTACATTAGAGTAGAAACGTCAGACATAATTATAATGTCAGGTGAATGATGAATCGATATTTGGTTTGACATTAACCTTGTGTTGATTGATGTAACATGATGATAACACCGTTTACAACGCTAGTGTAATAACAATATTGAGATGGTATTGACGTTGGTCACTCAACGCGGTTCTAACATTGGTTTAAAGAAATATTCAATGATAACATTTTTGTTACCATGGTGTTACCAAGGTTAACACAATTGTAAACCACTGTATCACTCGATGATCGAATATTTTGCGACGATAGTTGCATTGGAATTTTCAACGACATAATAACGTATGACCAACACAAATATATAACATATTATTCGTCGTCGTAGAATTACACATTTTAACGCACAAGCGTTATAAAGTTTAACACAATTGCATAAGTGTGCTGACACAATGATAAAAGCAGTTAGTAGTTCATTCATATCTTAAATATCAATACAATTGTGTTACTCTTTCTATGTAAGGTCATCACAATTGCATTGACGTTCATGAATATATGCAACATGGGACCTATTGATTGAATTAACTTGGAAAATTTTAGTTGAACAAAAAATAATCTGAATTCACTTATAATATCTTTGAACAATTTAGATATAAAGTTATATTGTCCAGGTTGTAGATGTAGAAGCGAACAAATTTTTTTAGTGTAGATGTTGTGTTAAAACACCTATACAAATTTTTTTTATGGAAACTATTACATTTGAGTTTATCATGGTGAATATTTGAGTACAAGGCAATTGCATTGTAGAAAAATCAAGTGATGTTTAACATCAATACATGAAAATGATTGATGATGCTTTCTTAGTCATTAAATTAATCATGATTGACACATGCATGAAGAAGCACCAAAAACTATAACTAGTAATTTTTACGAGCTATTTGGTGCAATACGAAAACCTCTATATGATGATTGTGAGGATCAATCTCAATTTTATCTGTAGCCCAATTGATGGGAGTGAAGAAAATTACAAAACCACTTAATATGTATGGATCAATGTGTCAAACATTGCATGATGTACTTGAAAGGTAACATTGTTCTAAAGTCCTTTATAATATGTTGAAGCTCATTGGATTTATTGTTAATATGATATGGAAAAGGTTGACGTGCATGTAGACAACTTTTTGATCGTTTGGAAAGACATATCAATATGTTGAATTTTCGTTTTTATGGGGTTGAAAGATTTAAAACTAAAAAGTCAAACCAAATGAAAATAATTCTATATAAAATGATGTTTTATGTGTCAATTGTTGATAAATTAAAGGGTTATACGAAATCACATTATAAAACACACCATATGACATGTCATGAAGAATACAATTTGGTAGATTGGATAACATCCACTAGAAAAAAAACTTGGAAACATCATATCTAGGTACATCCTAAATTTGTTTCAAAAAGTAGAAACTTTACTTATTATTATCTAATGCTTGTTTCACACTAATGCATCTGTTAAATAGTAGTCGTTTTGTTTAATGAGACTGGACATTGAGCGAGAAAATTATACAAAAATTATTAACTGATCAAGAGTTTCATCGAACTTACTTACATTTTATTAATTGTAAATATTTTTGTCAATATAAAAGGAAAATTTATTTTATATATATATATATATATATATGAACCATCCAATCATTTGGGAAAATGTGTAATTGCTTATTATTATTGTTATTATTATTATTATTATTATTATTATAGAATAGAATTAATGTTGATAATATTAATATTTGTAAAAATTATTTTTAAACAAATTTCCCTCATAAAATATAATATATATATATATGCTTATACATACATACATACATACATACATATATATGTATAATACAAAACTATTTCACTTATATGTGTACATATATATAATATTTTTATGATGAGACACAAATGAATACTCTATATTTCAGATAGAAGATCTAATTGCGATGAAAGAACAAACATTTGTACCATGGTTGTAAAATACATAATATATATATATATATATATATATGGTGAGTTTAAAAGTATGCAAGAATTGTACATGATGAATTATGTATAGTATTGATATATAATTGTATATATGGTGAGTTTAAAAGTATGTAAGAATTTTAATGAAGATTACTGACTATAATATTTAATTGAGGTTTACAATTGTAAAACTCTTATTCCCACCCAAAGTTTGGGTACTTTGCCTATTCTCCCCTCATATATCAAACTCATCCTATTCCCCCTTATATATCATTCATAATCCTATTTCTCCCTCATGTATCAAACTCATCATATTCCCCCTCATGTATCACCCCTAATCCTATTCCCCCTCAAGTTTTCAAATTCAGTCTATTCCCCCACACCGTTTAAAATTCTATTAAATAATCAGAATTTTGACCCAAACCCTAAAAAAGCATCAATTTTGACCCGATTTCATACCCAATTTTGACCCGACCCGACCCGACCATAATTAAAATTGAATTAAATTCGGTTTACCCAATTATTAATCCGGTCCGGTTTAATATAATTTTGACCGGTTTACTGAATTTTGACCCAATCCAATTTATTATAATTTTGATCGGTTTACTGAAATTTTGACCCGGTTTTGTTGAAATTGACCCGGGTTTTCTCGGTTTTACTGGAATGTTTATCTGGTTTGCTGAAATTGATCCGGATTTGACCCGGTTTTGTTGAAATTGACCCGGTTTTGTCCCGGTTTGTTGAAATTGACCCGGTTTTGTCCTAGTTTTGTTGAAATTGACCCGATTTTGTCCCAGTTTTGTTGAAATTAACCCGGTTTTGTCTCGGTTTTGCTGAAATTTTTTAACTTATCGGATTTTAATGTAAATTTCACCCAAAAGTATCCATTATAAAAAAAACTCATTGTAAAATGTAAGAACAAAGGCATACTAATCTATTCAACGAAATATCTTCAAATTAAAGTAAATACTAACGTATTCCCCAAGAAAAGAACATAAAATTTGGGTGGGAATAGGATTATTTCTACTTTGATAATTTGTAAAATAACATTAACATAAAAAACTTTAAATTATAAAGGATATTGAACATTCTCCTTTTATTGTCTTTTTTATTATTTTTTTTATTTGAGATTTTTTTATATATTGGGATTTTTTATTTGAGATTTTTTTTTTATTTTTTTTAGATTATTTTTTATTTTTTTATTTGAGATTTTTTTGTTTTTTTTAAAATAACATAAACAAATTCAATAAAACCTCATATTACCACCCAAAGTTTATGTTCTTTTCTTGTTGAATACATTAGTATTTACTTTAATTTGAAGATATTTCGTTGAATAGATTAGTATGCCTTTATTCTTACATTTTACAATGAGTATTTTTTATAATGGATAATTTTGGGTGAAATTTACATTAAAATCGGATAAGTTAAAAAATTTCAGCAAAACCGGGATAAAACCGGGTCAATTTCAACAAAACCGGGTCAATTTCAACAAAACTGAGACAAAACCGGGTCAATTTCAACAAAATCGAGACAAAACCGGGTCAATTTCAACAAAATCGGGACAAAACCGGGTCAATTTCAACAAAACTGAGTCAAACCCGGATCAATTTCAGCAAACCGGATAAACATTCCAGCAAAACCGAGAAAAAACCGGGTCAATTTCAATAAAACTTGGTCAAAATTTCAGCAAACCGGATAAACATTCCAGCAAAACCGAGAAAAAACCGGGTCAATTTCAATAAAACTTGGTCAAAATTTCAGTAAACCGGATCAAAATTATAATAAACTGGGTTGGGTCAAAATTCAGTAAACCGGTCAAAATTATATTAAACCGGGGGGGGGGGTAATAATTGGATAAACCAGATTTAATTTAATTTTAATTTTGGTCGGGTCGGGTCGGGTCAAAATTGGGTATGAAATCGGGTCAAAATTGATGGTTTTTTAGGGTTTGCGTCAAAATTCTGGTTATTTAACAGAATTTTAAACGACGTGGGGGAATAGGCTGAATTAGAAAACTTGAGGGGGGAATAGGATGAGTTTGATACATAAGGGGGGAATAGGATTAGGGGTGATACATGAGGGGGGAATAGGATGAGTTTGATACATGAGGGGGGAATAGGCAAAGTACCCAAACTTTGGGTGGAAATAGGAGTTTTACCCTATAAACTAATACTTTTTCGTTAGTATTGTTGACTAATTTAAAATGAGATTCAATAATATGGTGAAAAGCTGGCTTATTATGTTTATTATTGACTACACATTTTACACATTTAGTTATGGTTTAAATAAAACGACAAATAATTGTGTAAAAATAACTAGAAAAAATAGTAGAGATTACGATGTTGACAAGTTACGTCGATTTTAGAAGTAAGATCTTTTCATCATATCATCGTAAATTATCGTTCGAAAAAATTATCACAAGGCTATCAAGATCATTTTACACACAAATAGACAACATGCTAAGATGATGAAGAAGATGTCATGGAGGCATATTTCAACAGTGAATAATATGATGAAGTTCTTGACTTTATAAAACAATTTCTATGGCAGATTTATGAGAGCTCGAAGCTTAAGAATTGGAGTTCCTCAAGTTTTATCTCTGTTAGGCTCTGGTATGCTTCTCGATGCCTATTCATTAGGTGGTAGTATCACATGTCTTCTAGTGGTCACTTGCTTTATTAAGATTTTCCTCGATCTTTCGTTCGAAATTCTTTATGTAGAAATATATTTCCTTTCAATTCAGATGAATATTCCCATCTTTTACCCTGCCTTCCGGATTGTGTTAGGGAGTTTCTAACCGAGATGAACCAAAAAGATAAGAAACTGAATAAGTAGAACTATGATCACATTGAAGGTGTTGATCAATTTCTTCTCAAACTCAGAAAATGACATTAATGAAGAATACAAAATATAGTATGACATAGCAATGGGATAAAGAACAACGGGATGCATAGCAGACGATGCATAGCACCAGAGCAGACCAAATTATCTCAAAACCCACAAGAAAGATTACAAACATAACAATGACTACTTTTATGCTTTTGTAGGAACAATGCATGTTCCATTTTATGCCAAACAGAATGTCTTGGTGTATAAGGGTTTGTAATGGAGAATGGATAGAACAATTGCATGCTTTAGAAACATTTGTGAAAATTCATACACTAAAACACATGCATCTTGATCTGAAGACTCAACCTCATTTATTTTACGTTTGGGTTTGCACAATTACAAAAGTTATAAGGAGAATGTGAACTGATTTGAGTAATGCATGGGTTGCTAAAGTCCACTGAAAAATAACAATGCTATCAAAGCCTCTAGGTTCATAAGGATAATAGGAGTACCAAAGCACCAAACTGAAGCACAAAGACCAACATCGGTCGAGCACTATCTAAAATTGCAGAAGAGGTAAAACTCAATAACCTATATTTTTTTAATATGCATTAGAGGTAGAAAAAATTCAAAATACTTCATCAGATCTTGTGTTTGAAGGGAGGAACTCCAATTAGTGGGTGATTATAACATCAAACTTGCACCAAGGTGGAAGGATTTATGGAAACGGGTCATCAAGGGCACACCAGAAATGCTTAAGCTAAGACTCACAAAATAACAAATGAAAGAGCTTGTTAGTTGGGATGCTTTACAACTTTTGTATTCAACAATTTTAGAAGAAATTTTTAGTGCTCATATCTACACTTGTGACACATAAAAGTCTTCTTGGGATATGCTCACGGAGAGCTTTCAGTGATACCCAAAATAAGCCTTGATTCAACTGCAAAGATTCAGAGCAAGCTACTACACATTGAGACAAAGGATGAAGGAATCCATCAAGAATTTTGCAATAATAATAATAATAATAATAATAATAATAATAATAATAATAATAATAATAATAACAACGCAACTTGGCAATGAGATGAAGGCTTATATAGATGATTTGAATGCATTGATAGTTGGTGAACTTGTTATTGCCTTGGAAGCTCAAGAGTTTAGGCTGGATGAATAGAAGAGGACCAGAAGGAACCTTTCAAGTAAAATTCAAATGAATCAAGATTTTTTCAAAGCCAGAGACTAGCAAAAGGTATTATAGAAAACATGATCAGAAGCTCAAGACTAAGAAGTGGTGTGATATTTGCAAGAAAGATAACCAGACTAAGATGCGATGCTTCTTCACGAATAAAGAAGAAAAAAATTAGGGTTCAAGGATATTTAAGACCAAGAAAGAATATTTTTCTTGTGGCATTCACATGATTACTCACACATGTTGTGGGTGTACTTTCTGAAACTAAAGTCAAGTACCTTCAATATGTTCAAGAAATTCAAGTCTCTCGTTGAGACACATACTAGGAAGAAGATGATTAAACTCAGATTAGATAGAGGAGGATAATTCAACTCAAATGAGTTCTTTGATTTCTTTGAAGATCATGGCATCAGTGGAGCGTAGCCTATTTTCCTCAGCAAAATGGCATAGTTAAGAGGAGAAATAGGATATTCATGGAGATTACTAGAAGCATGTAGAGAGACAATAGATCACCAAACAAGCTCTAGACTGAAGGGATGTTCAAGGTTGCATATCTTCATAACGTATTACCAACAAGAACATTGGAGAACAAGACACCATTAGAGGTGTGGAGTGGCCGTAAATCAAGTGTGAGTCACCTCCAATTATTTGAATGTCTATGTCATGTCATTGTTCCATCTGAGTAGAGATAGAAGTTGGATGAAGAGGAAAAAGGGTGGGATTGGGAATCATAATCTGAAACAAAGGAGTAGGTTTTCATTCCAAGAGAAGTAGGAAACATCTCACACAAGAGGAATGACATGGGTCTGGAGGGAGCTCAAGGACATTGCCTCAATTCACTTCAATTCTTTTCAGACTAATAACACAAGGACCAATCACAAAGGCTAAAGCTAACAAGATGCAAAACTTGTTTGCTCAAATGTGGTAGAAAAATTCATAAAGGCACAATAAGGGAATCAAGAGATATCAATGAAATCTTATGTGAGTTACCTAGAGAAACCAAAAGAGCAAGAAGCTAGAGGAGCCAGAGGCACTCATCCCCGAGCAAAGATTCGCTCGACCTGAGCAAACTTTGTAAACAAATGAAGGCAAGGCGCCCAACTTGAGCACAAACTCGCTCGACGCAAGTGATTTCTCTAGAAAAAAAAATGGAAAATGCGAAAGACTGGATTGCTCGACCAGAGCGTCACAAAGCTCGATCAAGCATGGGAGGACTCGACCGCGCACAGGTGTTGCTCCATTGAATGTACTTAAGTTTTGAAAAAAATAGGGTTTAAGACTTTTGTGGTGCTTGATTGAGCAATTGTACCACTTGACTGAACACTTTTTCATTGTTCAATTTTTTTGGTTTTATTAAGTTTTCATTATTATTTGGTCCCTATAAATAGAGGATCCATTGTATGAAATTTTAACTAAGCTTCGATTAATTGAGATTGTCTTTTTCTTTCTAATTCTTGTGATTTAGCTATCGAACTCTTAGAGAGATTCTGAACGTTCATAGACTTAAAAATACTAGATCACAAGTGTTGGGGCATCGTTCACTAAGTCTGAGATTTTTTTTAATCAAGTTGTAGTTTGGGTTTAGGATATCCTTTCTTCGGTAAGATAAGTTCTAGGTTCTGATATCATGTTGTTGGGGGTCTTTAGTTCATTTCTATCCTTCTAACAAAAGAACATTGGTCTAGATTCATATCAAATGTATGAATGCTACCTACTTTTCTATGGAAGAGCCTGCTAATTTTGAAGAGGTTGTTGCTGAAAACAGATGGAGAGATGCCATGGACACTGAGATTGAGATGATAAACAAGAATGAGACTAGGGAACTTACCGATTTACCAGAGAATCACAAAGTCATTAGTGTCAAAGGGATTTACAAGGTGAAGATAAATGAGGTTGATCAAGCTGAGAAATTGAGGCTAGGTTGGTGGCTATAGGTTTCACTTAAATTCATGGTCTGGATTATATAGAAATCTTTTCTCTTGTATCCAAACATGATATTATCGGAGCCTTGGTAGCAGCGACAACACAAGAAAATTGTAGATTGCATAAAATGGATGTGAAATTTTAGAAAAGGTGTATGTGGACTAGAGCACAAGATAATGTGTTGAAGTTGAAGAAGACACATTATGGGTTGATATAAGCTCTAAGAGCTTGGTATAGATAGATTGATTCATTTTTCCATTGAAGAAAGATGTAGAAGGATTGACCGTAATGGTACAATGTACCTGCAAAAGAAAGATGATAGGACTTTGGTCATTTGTCTTTATGTAGATGATCTAATCATTTAACGAATTGAGCAGTTCATCAAGGAGTTAAAAAAGAAACTGAACAAGGCATTTGAGATGAGTGATCTCGATAAGCTAAGGCTTTCTTGAGGTCTGAAATCAGTTATGTTGAAGAATGAGTCTTTCTGAATGCGTCCAAGTATGCATACCAATTATTGAGGAAGTTTGGAATGCATAATTCCAAAAGAGTCAGCACACCTCTATTTTCTTATGGAAAAAATGTATAAGATGAGATTGAGCTTACTAATCTAACCAAGTATAAGAGTGTGGTTAGAGGGTTGCTTTACTTGGTGGCAATCAATCCAAACTTTGGGATTCTTGACTTCATATTTATCAAGAAGCAATGCCAAGTGTACTTGGAGGAGTTAGCTAAAAGGGTGATGAGATACAATGCTAGAAGTGGTGATCTTGGCTTGATCTTTTAGAGCAAGAAGGAATCACAACTGGTGGGATTTGTGAACTCTTACTTAGCTCGAAGTCTGGTGGATTCAAGGAGCCAAAATGTTATCGTGTCACCATTGGAAGTACCGAGTTTAGATGGGGAACTAAGAAGCAAACCATAGTTGCACTTTCTATTTCATAGACTGAATACAAAGCCTTTTGTGCAACCACAAAACTTGTTGGGTGGTTAAGGAGTTTGTTCAATGAATTTGGTTTGGATGTGTCTAAAATTGTGGTAATTCATTCTGACAACAAAGTGACTATTTTAATTGGTAAGAATCTAGTGGATAACAAGAGAAGATATCAAGTTTCATGTTGTGACGGAAGCTGTGAATGATGGGGTTATCAAGTTAGAACATGTATCTAGTGAGGATAAACTTGCAGATATATCGTGTAAGTCCCTTGGCACAAGAAGCTTCTAGGAGTTGAGAAGTAAACTAGGTGTTATGGAGAAACAACTCAAGAGGAAAAATGAAGGTGTTGATCAATTTTTACTTAATTCAGACGGACGCATTATATAGGAAAGCAAATAATTGGGATACAAAACAAAAGGATGTAGAGGAGAAGAATGAAGGGAGAAGAAACAAAAGTCGATGCACCAGAAGACGAGGAGCTGGAGACAAAATTGAGAGACTGGAGCTCTGCCAAGCCTAGACTCAAAGGAGACCAGATTATCTAGAAACCCACAAGGAAGATTAAAGGCAAACAATTACTACTTTATTGCTTTTGTAGGAACAATATAGGTTACATTTTATGCCAAATAAATAGTCTTGTTTCTAATATTAGTAAGCTAGAGACAAGTTATGAAATGTTGTGTTTGTTGACTTTATTTTTTCTCATGGTACATAAGGGTTTGTAATGGAGAATAATGGAACAATTTTATCATTCATAAACATTTATGTCCTTTTTCTCTCTCTCTCTTAAATGCATAAAACAAAATGTAAAAATTCGCATTTTCCTTATAAATGAATTACAAACCTTAATTTCTATTGTGAATTATATAAAAAAAATAAAGAGAAAAGTTTGATAAATACCTATATCCATTAATTACAAATTAAATACAGAGTGCAACGAAATTGATCTTCTGGTTTTATGTATAATTATTGATGTGCGTTATATCAAGTTATAAAAACCTAGACTAACGCTTCCGCAAGAATACGGACCGTGTAGTAACTAGGGTCGAACACAAGAAGTTAATGCGACTAATGAGCTATTAAACTAATTGAATAGACGTGTGAGATGACTAAAGTTGGGATTGTGATTAAGCTAAACTAAACTAAATCGAAGAGATAAAACTTATGGCTAAGCACCATGGGTGTCGAGAGTTTGCCTAATGAAGTAACGAAGTTCTAAAAAGATAATTGGTCTAGGTACTATCATGAATCCAGGGAATTCAAGCTCTCCTATAGGAACTGACGGGCGTAGACTTGTCCACTATCTAGCATGCATATACCAATGTATCCATTGCGTATCTTACATGCATAGACGCATTATGACCGCTATCCTAATCCCTAGATTAAACCGATTGACCTGGCGTAGATTCTAAACCGGCTAACCCTAAGTCATGGCTAAGTTCCGAAACCTAATGCCCTGGCGTTGGTTTATTAGGCTTCTAAGATCATTCAATCAAGTGGCGTACAAGTAAAGAAAGCATTAAAAACAACCATGAAATCTGAAAACATGATAGATACCAATTTCATTCATTCAAGTGGCGTACAGGTAATGAAAGCATTAAGTACCACCATTCATTAAGCATAGACTTCGTTACAACAGAGCAAATCTCTCTAACCCATGGCAAAGGATCTACTCAGACATAGATACAGAAAAGGAAACACAAGAGAAGTCTAGATTCGACATAGATATGGAAAGAGATAACTCCCTATTCATAAACCGATGTCTTCGGTAGATTCTCCTCGCTCCCGATCCGTAGATCCGTCTTTTCTTCCTTCTTCTCCTTGCTCTAATGTCTCTCTATCTCCTCTGATCTCTTCTGGTTCGAATCCCCCCTTTCAGATCTCCTTTTCCTTTTAATTTTGCCGTTCTAAATCTTAGGGAAGTTTGTTGAGATCCAAGGACCCGAGCGGGCACAGCGTGTACCCGCTCGTGCAAGCCCTTTGCCCGACCGTGTTACAGACATTTGAGCCCGAGCGGGCACCATGCCCGACCGTGTGCTTCATCAGCCCGAGTCGTGCAAACCTTCGGGGTTTTCATGACATGAATGAGCCCGAGCGGGCACACCAAATGGACCCGAGCGGGCACACCTCCCAAGTCGTGTTCCTTGAGTGCCCGAGTCGTGTAAAGCTACGGGGATATTTAATAGCAATCAACCCGACCGGGCACTCCCAATCCACCCGAGCGGGCATGACTTGAGGTGTTATTTCCGCTCCTTTCGCTCGGTGTTTAAGTCTCGTCGGGAGTGGTTGAACTATCAATGAAGGCCGCTTGAGGTGCGCTGAAATCTGTCTGGAATTGTCGGAGTGTTGTGCACTGGTTTGCAACGTCTTCTTGACTCGAAACCCTTTCCAACTGGTCTGTACTCATGTGGCCATGAGTTGAGAAGTCCTCTTGTTGAGAACTACCCGAAAATCCATCGTTCTCTAAGGCTGCGACCTGCTGTGCTCGGGCCGCGCAGAATTCTGCTCTAAGTTCATCTAACTCGGTTCTCGGGATTTCTTTTTCATCTCTCTCATCTAGCAGCTTTGTATAATGCTTTACCTCATGGGGATCTTTGTAAAGTCCCTCTCCAGCTGCTAGAAGAGCCATCTCAAGGGAATCCATATTCCCAAACTCCTCTAACACTTCCTCGGCTAATCTCTCTAATACATCAATATAAAACACCGAGTCTACCATACAAGGTTGCCTAAGTGTGTCGTTCAAATTGAACTCCACTTCCTCATCTCCAAACTTTAAAGTGAGTCTACCCTCGGCACAATGTATAATAGTCTTAGCCGTATTGAGGAAAGGTCTACCTAGAATGATAGGAATTTTCTTGTCCTCCTCCATGTCTAGTACAACAAAATCAACCGGGACAAAGAACTTTCCTACTTGCAATGGGACGTCTTCAAGTATTCCTTCGGGGATCCTAACACTCCGATCAGCCATTGTGAGTGCCATTCTCGTCGGTCGAAGATCCATCCTACCCTTAAGATCCAACTTTTCATACAATGACAATGGTAGCACGCTTACGCTTGCTCCGACGTCGATTAGCGCATGGTTAATCTCATAATCTCCAATTTTACAAGGGATTACGAAAATACCTGGATCCGGCATCTTTTTGGGTAGACTTGGCTGTAGCATTGAGTTGGTGACCATTACGGTTTCCGTTTCCACGTCCCGCTTGTTCGCAAGTACGTCTTTGAGGAACTTAGCGTATGAAGGCATCTTCTTCAACGCTTCGTGGAATGGAATCGTAATGTGCATCTTCTTCAACATCTCCGCAAACTTTGCAAATTGCGCATCATCGTTCTTTTTGCGTTGACGTTGAGGAAATGGCAAAGGAGGAGGCCTCGGTTCGGGTTTAACGTATTTGGGCTCCTCTTCCTCCTTGTGCTCCTTGATGTGGTCGCTCTCCTTCGCTGCTGCCATTGATGGTTCTACCTGTTCAAACCTTGGAAGAGTAGGGGAATCAAGTGTCTTACCGCTTCTCAAATGGATGGCATTGATTTGTGCTCGAGGATTCGCTTCCGGGCGTGCCGGTAGAATCCCTTGCGGTTGGGAGGATTTCGCAGCGAGCTGCGAAACTTGAGTATCCAATATCTTTAGATGCGTTTTCACCTCATTATACTCATTCTTCCTCTCTTGATTCTCTGCTTTCATCCCTTCCTGATTCGTTATCAACGTTCTAATGTCATTGGCTTGGTCCTTTTGTGCTTGTAGGATTTGAGCAAGCATTGACGCGATATCGGGGCTAACTTCTTGTTGCGGAGGAGCAGGCGCACGTGATTGGAAATTCTGATTTTGGGGCTGCGTCCTCGGCTGGAAATTTTGATTGCGTTGCATCAAACGCGGCTGGAAGTTACCCGATGCTCCTTGTGCATTGAATGCACCGTCGGAATTCTTGTACGAGAGATTGGGGTGATTTCTCCACTCGGGAGTATAGGTGTTACCCAAAGGTTGGGCGTTGCTCACATAGCTCACCCCTTCGTACCCTTGAATTCCTTGCTCGTCCGGTTGCTCATAATATTGCTGTTGATTCGCTCCGGACATCAGCTCATAAAGGCCATTGATTTTACCATTCATTTCGGCTCTCATCTCGGCTAATTCGGAATGTATGGATTGCGAATTATCCACCTTGGCTACTCTTTCTGGAGCGTTGCGATTATACTCTCCGGCGGTGTGATTTCCCTCATCAGCCATTCGATCTATCAAATCCTCGATTTGTGGGAAAGTGAGGTTGCTCAAAGAACCTCCAGCAGCGGCTACGATCAAGATCCTCGTATTGTCCATGAGTCCTTGGAGAAAATTGTGTATGAGGTAGCTTTGATCCATGCCGTGATGTGGGCAAAGGCGTTGATAGCCCTTGAATCGCTCCCATGCTTCATATAAGCTCTCGGCTGCCCCTTGCACGAATGTGTTGATGTTGTTCTTGGCTAGCTGAGCTTTTCTTTGCGGGAAGAACCTTGTCATGAACTTCTCCTCTAGCTGTCCCCATGACGCGATAGAATTCGCCGGTTGCGAATATAACCAATCTTGCGCTTTGTCCTTTACCGAGAATGGGAAAGCGGCTAGCATGACATCCTCCTCCGATACCCCCTCTCCAGCTCTTATGGTTCGGCATAACATCTTAAAATCAGTAAGATGCTGGTTTGGGTCCTCGGTGGGTCTCCCTCTAAACGCCGCGTTACCAAGCATTTGGATGAATGCCGGTTGAAGCTCTACGCGGGCGTTTCTCCTCGCAATACATGACAAGAGCTGCGTGTGCCTAGGGACCGTGTATGATCCATAGGTCAGTGCCGGTTGCACTTGTTGCGCGTTTTGAACGTTCATATCTCGACGTTCGGCCATTAGCTCTTCTTCAAATGGTTGTTCAACTACTTCCTCGGGTTGGAAGTTCAAGTGTACTTGCGTGTTATCAACTGGATTGCTCGCACTAGCTCTCGTTTCCTTCCTTAGTTTTCTGAGTGTCTTATCAATGTCGGGGTCGAAAACTAGATCCGCGCTTCCGGTATTTCTCATGCACAATTAAGCTGCACAAGAAAAAGAAGATAAACACAAGAGCACGTGAGATCCGAGAAGCAATAGAACTTGACTCTAAACACAATAGACAAACGAAATAAACACGAAAAAGCAAGAAACAAACAAGACTCCTATCTAAACTAATGTCTAATCTAAAAGTTTCCTAACTCCTAAGCCGTAATTAACTCCCCGGCAACGGCGCCAAAAACTTGATGTGCGTTATATCAAGTAATAAAAACCTAGACTAACGCTTCCGCAAGAATACGGATCGTGTAGTAACTAGGGTCGAACACAAGGAGTTAATGCGACTAATGAGCTATTAAACTAATTGAATAGACGTGTGAGATGACTAAAGTTGGGATTGTGATTGAGCTAAACTAAACTAAATCGAAGAGAATAAACTTATGGCTAAGCACGATGGGTGTCGAGAATTTGCCTAATGAAGTAACGGAGTTTTAAAAGGATAATTGGTCTAGGTACTATCATGGATTCAGGGAATTCAAGCTCTCCTATAGGAACTGACTGGCGTAGACTTGTCCACTATCTAGCATGCATATACCAATGTATCCATTGCGTATCTTACATGCATAGACGCATTATGGCCGCTATCCTAATCCCTAGATTAAACCGATTGACCTGGCGTAGATTCTAAACCGGCTAACCCTAAGTCATGGCTAAGTTCCGAAACCTAATGCCCTGGCGTTGGTTTATTAGGCTTCTAAGATCATTCAATCAAGTGGCGTACAGGTAAAGAAAGCATTAAGAACAACCATGAAATCTGAAAACATGATAGATACCAATTTCATTCATTCAAGTGGCGTACAGGTAATGAAAGCATTAAGTATCACCATTCATTAAGCATAGACTTCGTTACAACATGGCAAATCACTCTAACCCATGGCAAAGGATCTACTCAGACATAGATACATAAAAGGAAACACAAGAGAAGTCTAGATTCGACATAGATATG
Source organism: Gynandropsis gynandra (assembly GCA_036759665.1). Taxonomy (NCBI): domain Eukaryota; kingdom Viridiplantae; phylum Streptophyta; class Magnoliopsida; order Brassicales; family Cleomaceae; genus Gynandropsis; species Gynandropsis gynandra. The sequence goes on from CM071874.1 coordinate 27,847,524, forward strand.
GAAAGAGATAACTCCCTATTCATAAACCGATGTCTTCGGTAGATTCTCCTCGCTCCCGATCCGTAGATCCGTCTTTTCTTCCTTCCTCTTCTTGCTCTAATGTCTCTCTATCTGCTCTCTAATCTCTTCTGGTTCGAATGCCCTCCTTTAGATCTCCTTTTTCTTTTAATTTTGCCGTTCTAGATCTTAGGGAAATTTGTTGAGATCCAAGGACCCGAGCGGGCATGTCCCTTACCCGCTCGTGCAAGACCTTTACTCGACCGTGCACACACAATTGAGCCCGAGCGGGCACCCATACCCGATCGTGTGCTTCATCAGCCCGAGTCGTGCAAACCTTCGGGGTTTTCATGACATGAATGAGCCCGAGCGGGCACACCAAATGGACCCGAGCGGGCACACCTCCCAGGTCGTGTTCCTTGAGTGCCCGAGTCGTGCAAAGCTACGGGGATGTTTGGTAGCAATTAGCTCGACCGGGCACTCCCAATCCACTCGAGCGGGCATGACTTGAGGTGTTGTTTCCGCTCCTTTCGCTCGGTGTTTGAGTGCTCACTTCCATCCGTCGCCTCGCACAAGTTGAACCTACGTTTCCGGGGTTAGATTGCCAAAATCACTCGTGTTTCTTCTCGTGTCTTCGTTTCCTATGCAAAACACGAAATGTGGATAAAGTCTTCGAATATACTCAATAAATGAATGAAATATAAATAATCTACTCTAAACTAGACCTAAGAATGATATAAAAACTATAACGGATTGCGTGTTATCAATTATCGCAGTCCTTACACCAATGGAATGTGTATAAAAATTTTGAGATTTCTTTCTATATCTTTTATGTGCTCATGTAAACTGATTTACCCCAATAATAAAAAATCTTATATATATATATGTATATAAATATATATACATACACAATTGTGAACCAGAGATTATAACTAACATATAACCGATTAATTATCCGGTTCTCAATTGTGTCATTTAATATCTCGATCATAAATAGACATGAAACTACCAAAGGCTTTGATATGATCCTAGATCGATGTTCTATTGTTTGGAGGATGGAATTAAAATAAAACTCACTAGAAACCTGATAGTAGAACCTAGAACTTGTCTTTTCGAAGAAAGGATATCCTAAGCCTTGATTACAACCCGACTAAAAAATCTTAGACGTAGTGAATGACGCCACAACACTTGTGATCTAGTGATAAGTTGGTGAAGAACTTAGAAATCTCCAAGAATTTGGTAGATAATTCTCTAGGATTAGCAAAGAAAAAAAAATCTCATTCAATATAACGTTTTGTTTAAATGTCATACAATAATAAATACTAAATAAAATAAGAAAAATTAACTAAACCTGACACAAATGCTCAGTCGAGCAATGTAACTGCTCGATTGAGCATAGTTTAAGTCTTAACCCTAATTACGTAAACGCTAAAGTATATCCGACCGATCAACAACTATGATTGGTTGAGTTCTACAACGCTCGATAGAATCCCTTAGTGACCGGTCCAAGTGATCATTCCTTTTGCATGCTCATTTTGTTTGAAGGATTATCTCGGGTCGTAGGTCCTCTGCTCGGGCTGAATACATCAACTGTCTCTTGTCTAATGGGTTTGCTCGAGTCAAGCATAACGATTCTTGGGTTGAGCACCTCTGGCTTTCCTAGATTCTTGTTCCTTTTGTCCTTGTTCACTTGTAGGAAATCACATAAGCTTCCATTGATGTCTTTTGATGTCCTTGTGGTGCCGTAGCAAGTTCGTCAACTACCAATCAAACAACAAGTCCAGCATCCTCTTAGCATTAGCTCTGGTGATCGATCCTTTTGTTTTCGTTGTGTCAGGCAAAGCCTCATCCTGAATATCGAATTTTTATTAATTAAATTCAAATCTGGTCACATTTAGATTCGACTAACTGAATATCAACAGTTGTTCCACAAATATTCACGTGTGGTCCACAAATATAAGATAACATGAACAAATCCTATAATCTCCCACTTTTACCTTATATGAGACCTTTAAACTATGGAATAACCTTAAGAGCGTTCATTAGATTATTCTCACTAAATCGGTATTGATAACGGTCTCGTCCATCAATCATATCAATGTAGAACCGAAGGGATAAATTATATTCGACGTAGTTAGACCCACATATGATCACTAACGCTAATATAGAATACTAACATATACCTAAATGTGGATGGATAACATGAATATTTCATGTATAGTTATCCATACGTGTTTTTCCAACTAGTCCAAACTTATCGAGATCAATTTTAACAGAATCATATAGAATGATTAACTCAAACTTATACTGAATTTCTCTGTAACATAATATGAAACTAAATAAGTATACATTGCTACAATACAAGAGATAACTGAAATATGTACAAGACTCTGAGTAAACTGAAATATCGTCACAAAAGACAATGCCCATGAAAGTAGTGTGCTCATGAAAGACTTTAGGTATAATTCCCTTAGTGAGCGGATCCGAAACCATGGAGTTTTTACATACTTGCTCCATCGAAATAACCCAACTCTCTATCCTCTCACGAACAACAAGATACTTAAATGATGCCATAAGCTTTTTTGTTGGCAGTGCGCCAAGTAATAGCTTCACTAGCGAGAAGAAATACATTACCTAAATTGGATTGAAGACTATCGAGGCACCCAACATAATCCAAAGTTGAATAACTAGTGATCTTAAGTTGGTCTAATCATCTGTACACGAGCATATGATCCTTTGTTTTCTAAGGGTATTGCATCACTCGGTTGGTTGCTTCCCAATGATAAATCCTTGGGTTTCATATGTATATTCCTAAAACGCCAACAACGTATATCAAGTTAGGTCAAACTTGTAAAAACATTAGACTCCCTATTGTCGAAGTATAAAGAGTCTTTCTTATTTCTGAGATCTCTAGTTTAGTCTTTTAGCATTGACTTAGGCTAAATTTATCACCCTTAGAAAAAAGTATATCTATACCTTTACATCATTTCATGTCAAATTAGAGCCTTATTGATGTAACTCTTTTGTGATAAACCTAATATACCCCGATAGCGGTTCGATGTATATTACACATAAGAAAAAAAGTAATCATCAAGATATTTCAACTCAAATTTCTTTAAATGACATTTCTTAGTTTTGCGACTAAATGATGTTATCCATGTAAAGGATTATCAAAACAAATTTTCTCCCACTGATCTTATGATATACACAGTCATATAATTGATTCAACTCGAAACCATATGAGATCATTACACGATGAATCTTGTGATACCACTAACGAGACGCTTGCTTCAAATCATAGAATAACTACCTTAGTTTGCAAAACGATTGTTGTAATAAATTTTTAGAGGTTTCACCAAATAAATTATCTCTTCAATGTCACTATTGAGAAACGTTGTACTAACATCCATCTGATGAACCTCAAAATCATAATGAATCGTGAATGTCATCAATATTCTTAAAAATTCTTTTGATGAAACGAGATATAAAGTCTTTTTGTACTATATGCCTTCCTTTTGAATAAATCCTTTGGTGACTAGACGTGATTTATATATTTCCACTTTGCCCTACTAAACCCGTTTGATTTTAAAAATCCATTTGCATCCAGCAGGTTTTGCACCTTCAGGAAAAAGGACAAGATCACAAATACCATTTTCCTCCACAGACTTGATCTTTTCTTTCATGGCATCCATATGCTTTTTAGAGTTAACACTTTGAATGGCTTGACGGATGTCAACTGGATCATCTTCTGTAAATCTAGTTTCATCCTAATGTGCATGAAGATATACTATATATTCATCATAAATAACACTTCTCCTTTCTCGATTGAATGTACATGGCATAATTTTCTAATGTAACTATTCTTGAGGTTCCTGAACATATTCCTCATGTATTTTGAGAACATTATGTTAACATTATGTTGATTTTTTAGCTCAAGCGACATGTTCCAAATCATTTATAGGTTATAATAATTAGAATAGGAGTCATTAAGGTTTGTTAAATAAAAGTTTCAGGTTTATCCTCTCCAACATTAAATTCGTCACCCTTTTCTCACGTTGGAAGTCTTTAAAGAACGTCACTATTCCTACCTTAAAGATCGTCTTTTTTGTGGGATCATAAAACTTATACATCTCTATGTATCAATTCTAAAAATGACTATATACATTTGTATATATCAATTCCAAAACCTCTTATTTTCGATAAGTACCTTTCTTTTATATTTCCCCTTGATAAAATTGATAACATGGTCAAAATCCAAAAAAAAAGAAAAAGAAAATAAGAGTGTCTATAATTTCGTCTATTATTAAGTTATCCATTCTTGGTTTTGAGATATAGCTTAATCAGTTATGCCATAAACAATGGAATTGGCATTTTTCAAATTACGTTTTACACCACATAAACCAACATACAATATTTTATTATAAGAAGGAATAATATCGAACATATAAGGATTATAAAAAAAACAATAAATTAGTTCCAATCATAACCGAATGAAATAAAAGGGTAAATTAAAGGCATCTTAATGAACAAAAAAATCCTAATTTTTTAAATTGCAGAAATTGAAATCAAGTTTTATCTTAAAGACAGTACAACACCTTTCAAATCTAATAATTGGTCAGTCTTCATTAGTGCCTTAATTGCCTAATCACTTCCACGCTTTTACCATTTCCTACATAAATATATCTTTCACCATCAATAAATTTTCGGTAATGGATGCAATATTGCATATAAATACTTTTATGAGTCGTAGCACCTAAATCAACCCATCAAGTATGACTTGGTACATAAATTAAATTGATTTATGAATAAACCATAGTGAGAGCTAAACTTGTATGCCAAGTATGATACTTGGTGCAATATCTCTTCATATGACTAATCTTGTGGAAAATGAAGCTTTTTGGACCTCAGCCTGATTTTAGGCTTTTTGCACACGACTTGATCCTAAGCGGTTTTATTACCTTTCTTTTTCTTCGTGATGTTATCCCTTGAGATGGTAGATACGAAAGTATTATATGTCTTTTCCTACCTCAACTTCTGATCATATTACAAAAATGAGAAATAAGCTCATTAAGAGTCCATTTGTCCATCTAACAGTTATATTGACTTCAAAATGACTGTATTATGTAGGAAGAGAGATGAAAATCAAGAAGAGGAGGGCGTCTTTTGACAACTTAAAATCCAAATTCCTTTAACTTAGTGCATTATTCAACATTTCATAATGTACCCATATACTCTGGATGCCTTTATACCGCATGAAGACCAAACCTTATAAAAATTTTCTAAGCGAAATAGAGAAAGAAGAGTGAGAAGGTTTTTTCTCAAATTACCACATCAAAGCATTGACAATGGATCATGATCTCGATATGGACTATACTTGGAGGTTTTCTGTCATTGAAACTGAATCCTCATTGTCATAAATCTCTAAAACATAATGGAATAAGATCCATGCATGTTTGTTTGTGAAACAAAAATCTGTGAAACTGAAAATTCAGTTAGATATCATATTCGGGTTTTTAAAATACTTTTATTGCTAAACAAAAAACCCTACAAATTCTACATTTTCTTTCCAACAACCTCCTCATAATCACATCTTTTTGCTTTTGAAATTTCTACTAAATTTTCATCTCTTAAAGATAATTATGCGATCTCATGCTTGTGTATCTATGTTCTAGCATAAAGACCTCAATGACAAATTCGACGTCCTATTTACCTTAAAGATTACAATTCTTAATTGGTTCAGAATTCTTCTTCTTTAGAAATTGTGTCTACTCTATATCCTTTGTTATCGATATTGAATTATCACTAGTTTCTCTTTCTTATAAGTCTTTTGCATTAAATATATTTATAAAAAAAGATCTAAAACTTAAAATAAAATTATTTTATCTATTGAAGGGAGAAATGCAATGAAGTTTAACTATTATCTTTAGTTAACAATAAAATATTGTATATTATTTTTTGTCGTGCAAGTAAAAAATAAGTGAAATTTAAATTAGTGTTTAAAGCTAAAAGACATACCGATGATTCCATTGAAAGGCATAAATATCGTTTGATAGTTAAAAACTTCACTCAACAAAAAAGTATCAATTATCTAGAGACTTTTGCACCTTTGAAAAAATTAGTTACTATTAAATAATTTTGTGGCTTTAGATGTTGATTATAAATGGAGTCCTTCACAATTTATCGTTTCGAATGCTTTAATTTTTGCATGGTGATTTGGATGAAAACTTATACATGGTCTTCCAGGTTATACTCCACCACCATGTATTTCTTTCTCTGCTCAAGTTGTCTCTAAATTTTGTAAGTCATCATATGGTTTAACATAGAGAAGTAAAAATTTGAAAAAATGTTTCCTTGTTTTACTTTCAACTCGTTTAAACAATCTCAAATAGATTATACTTTTTTTGTTAAACAATATGATTCTATTTTTTGGTTTTTTTGTTTATGTTGATGATATAGTTATAGCAACAATCTTGGATCTTAAATTACTTCTAAAGACTCATTTTGAATATTAAAGATCTTGAACTTTAAAACTTTGTTTGCTCTAGAGACACTTTGACATTCTTTTGGTATTTTAATTTTTTCGAAGGAAGTATGGAACCAGAATTTGTAATATGACAGAACCTATTGTAGGCACATGCATTGAACATGTATTAATGAATGTCCCACATTGGAAATGGAGACAATAAATGAAGATCATATAAATGTTCATACATAGAAAGATTTTAAATGGAAAATTAAATGGGTTTAAGAATTGACTAATGGACATGCAATATATAGAGGATCTTGTGGCTTGTGGCTCTTGGTTGAGATGGACCGGACCTCAGTCCAGCGGGCCAAAATTTTTTAAGTTTCGACCGTGTTTTTTATTTTGGTCAGTTGGAGATGAAGCGTTGCGTCTGCTCAAATGCTTCAAATGCTTGTCTCTGAAATCTTGCTTCCAAAGACAAAATTGCACCATTTGACTTACACCCAAAATCATCTATATGAGTGATCATTTGATCATTTGGAAAGACACAGAAAACCCTCTGTTTACCACTTAAACTCTGAGAAACTCACAAAGTAAAATTGCCACGAGATTAATCTCTTGTGATCGTTAATCTTCAAGACAAAATAGTGTAAAAATTTCTGTCTTAGGACACTGCAAATGCAGACCTCGATTATCTGTAATATGGTATTTTAATTAGCTTTTTTAATTTACCATTTGTTTAACATTCGCTTATAACTTGTACATCCAAACTGATTAGTTCTAACAGTCTAAGATATCTCTCTGTGGACCAATCAATGTCGGGTGTGAAAAAGATCACGTCGAGAAGCTTGGGAAATTCAAGGGTAAAGACTTTAAGCGTAGGCAACAGACGATGTTCTATCTCTCAAAACTTCAAGTTGCATATGTCTTAAATTTGGATCCTCCTGAGGCCCTAACTGAAGGCGGAGAAAAGAGTCTTAATGTTGAAGAAAAGGTCAAAAGAGAAAAACAGATTTAGTTGTAGAAATTATATTCTGAATGCATTGGATGACTCTCTATACGACCTCCACTCGAAGTGAAATTCTGCACGAGAGTTACGGAAGGCGTTAGACAACAAAATATAAGACTGAAATTGCCTTTTTAGAGAAATTTTTTACTATGAAGTTTCTTAACTCAGAATGATCGATGGAAAGTTAGTTATCAAACAAGTGGAGGAACTTCAAGTCATAATCTATGAGTTAAATGAGGAAGGTATGTTACTACCATCAACATTTATTGTTAGTGCATTCATTGACAAATTGCCACCTTCCTAGATAGATTTTCAGAAATATTTAATACATATAACTGTGGATATGAGTCTCGAGGGAAAGAACACCTCTAGCACCTCTAGAACATTCATAAAGTGATGAACATATTCTTCGAGATTCTTGCTGTAAACTAAGATACATCAAAGTAAACAACAACAAAACACCCAATTAACTTCCTAAGAATGTGATTCATAAGCCTTTAAAACGCACTAGGAGCATTCGTTAAACCAAAAGGCATGACAAGCCATTCATAAAGTCCTAATTTCGTTTTAAAAGCCATCTTCCATTCATCAACTTCTCTCATTCTAATTTGATGATAGGGCCACTCTTAAGATCTATCTTGGAAAATATACTATAACCATGCAACTCATCAAGCATATCATCTAACCTAGGAATAGGATGACGATACTTTAACGTAATATTGTTGATTGCTCGACAACACACATGTGCCATGTACCATCATTTTTGGGCACCAAAATACCAGAACAACACACTGTGACATGCTTTCCCGTACACAACCCTTTTTCCATAAGTTCAGTATTTGTCTTTGCAACTCTTTTGTTTCTTCGGGGTTAGTACGGTAGGCGGGCTTGTTAAGGATGCTAGCACAAGGCAAAAAGTCAACTTGGTGCTCTATTCTCCTTATTGGAGGCAAGCCACGAGGAATTTCTTCCAGAAACATGCCTTTAAAAACTTGCAATAGATCACAAACAATACTGGGCTAAGAAGAGGTCAACACATTAGAAAACAATGCCTACTTGTACATAAGTACTATCATCGGTTAATTAGAAAGTAAAACTTTCTTGATCTCTCTTGCTCTCATAGAAAGAAAATGGTTTGTTCTCACGAGTTTACTCTCACGGGCCATTTTTTCGGTTTCTCTCAAGACCTCACCATTTTGTAACTGAATTACCTCATGGTCAATCAATTTAACTTTCTTCTCTTTATTATGTAGCCTCACTTGATCTTCATAAACCTCCTTTGGCATTAATGGTCTCGAGCTGATCTTTTTTCCTTTGTGATCAAAAAAATATTTGTTACTATACCCGTCATGCTTCACGCGAAAATCAAACTTCCACAGACGCCCTAGCAACAAATGACCAACCTGCATTGGAACCACATCGTACAATATTTTGTCTTCGTAGCTTCCTATGCGAATTGGAACCATTACTTAGCGATTCACCTTGGTTTCACCACGCTCATTCAAGCATTAAAGTTGGTATGGCTTTGGGTGCTTCTTGGTTAGCAAACCAAGTTTCTCAACCAAGGATGTGCTAGCAACATTCATACAGCTGCCATAATCAACAATTACAACGAAAACTTTCCCCTTTGTGTACCCTCGAGTATAGATGATATTTTCTCATTGAACAATAGCCTCCTTCTAGCTTAAAGATTCCAAGCGCTTCGAGATACTAAGAGCTCACAATCTCCCAGGCTCTTTCTCTTCATACTCACTATCTAAATCAATCTCAATCTCTTCAACATTATTTTCTTCTTCTTTCTCAGAGGCTGACTTGAAGTCTCCATGAAATAAGCAAAACAAAGATCAAGAGAGCCTAAATCTGACTCATACAACTCAACACAAATTAAAAACGCAAGGATAAATGCTAAAATAAAGAAAAGGGGCTTGATACCAACTGATATGACCCCATATCACGTTTCAAGGTTTTAGGATGAGATAGAAGATGGATTTCTGTTTCAAAACCCCTCAACAACCAGCAACTGAAACCTAGGACTAGTCTCAATAATGAGGACACCCTAAATTCCAGAAGAACTCGGTTGAGAAACTTGTAAAACACGTGAAGACGCAACAAGCACAGGTGGTTATGTGATTGATAAGCCAAGTTGAATCCCAATACTTCAAATCAAGAGTTAGAGGCTAGAATCCAGTAACTTGCAAAAGAAACTCTCTCAAATCTCAAAATTTGTTGATTGTCTTGCAACTGAATAGGAAAAGACATGAATAAACCATAGGAAGGCAAAACTATGCGTTTTGCCTTAGTCCTAAACCAAATAAACCGAAACAATCTCAAACCAAGTAAATAAGCTCTAACCGAGCTCAAAAACCAAAAATAATTCTGATTAAACAAAACTCTGTATTTTGGGCTTTAAGACTTAGCCCTAAAACGCCCAAATATTCTTGTTGCTTAAGCCTCCACGTCCTTGTCTTAATTAGTGTGATGAAAGTCAATCCTCCTCGTGAATCTCCTCCATTTGGTGCTCTCGTGTCAAACTCAGCTTCAACAAGCTTGGTGAATGCATTTTGTAATCTTTTGGCTCGTGCACGCGTCATTAACCTAGTAACTTCAAGATCAGGTTGTTTAGCTCGTCTGTTGCTCTCCTTATAGATCTCAATATCCTCATCAAAGAACTTGATAAACTAAACGTTGATTAGTTTGGAGCACCAATAAATTTATGGGGTGAGGCAGTACTTACCGTAAATAATGTTCTAAATAGAATCCTTCATATGTCGAGTGATAAATCTCTTAATGAGGTGTGGAAAGTACGATTACTAACTTACAAGGCTATGAAAGTGTGGGGGGTTTTCTTGCAAAAGTTTAAATACCTTTACCAAAGATAACTAGAATTAGACCAAAGACTATTAATTGTGTTTATATTGGTCCTGCAAAGAGTAATGCAATTTATAGGTGTTTAGTCCGTAATTCCGAAGTTGAAGGTTTTCCAAAAAATTATATGAAAGAATCCACTAAAGCGGAATTCTTTGAGGATATTTTTCCATTTAATAAAAAAATCTTAGTTAAAAGAATTCTTGGAGATTCATATAATGATGGAATTATAACTTCTGCGGTTCAACAAAAAAGTGTAGAACCTAGAAAGAGTAAATGTGCAAGAAATGCCAAAGATTTTGGGCATGACTTTATGACATTTTTTCTTGAAGGAGACCCTCTTACATAGACTGTGATGGAATCGACGAAAGCGCCATATTGGGAAAAAGCTATCTAAGGAGAAATAGATTCAATTATGCAAAACAACACATGGAGGTTAGTTGATTTACCTCCAGATCATAAACGCATCGGACATAAATGGATATTCAAAAGAAATAATAGACCTAATGGAACTATAGAAAAGTACAAAGGTCTATTGTTAGTAAAAAATTATCACCTATTCACTCGTTTCTAGAATTACATCCATACAAATGTTGATTGCTATTGCAACAATTCACAATTTAGAGATTCATCAAATGGATGTGAAATCTATATTCTTGAATAGTGAATTGGATGAAGAGATCTATATGTTTTAACCCAATGAATTTGTTGTTAAAATTCAAGCGGAGAAAGTACGTAAATTGATTAAATTTCTTTACGGACTTAAACAAGCACCAAAACAATGGCATGAAAAGTTTGATAATAATTTTTTATCAAATGGTTTGAAGATAAATGAATGTGATAAATGTTTTTATGTGAAAGAGTACAAAGGTTCATATATTATTTTATGTCTATTTGTCGATGATATGCTAATCATGGGAACAAACAAATATGTGATCAATCGAACCAAGAAAATGTTAAATATGAAAGATATGGGAATTGCCAATGTAGTTCTTATAATACTAATTTATAGAAATCTAGAATGTTACAGTTTGACACAATCCCATATAAAGAAAAATTCCTTCAAAGATTTAGACATTTTGATTGCAAACCAGTTGTAATTATGTATGATCCTATTGTTCATCTTAATAAAGATCAAGGAGATAGTGTATCACAAGTTGAGTACACACGTGTTATGGAAGTTTAACGTACATCATGAATTGTACAGACCAGATTTGGAATATTCGATTATTCGAATCAGTAGATAGTCACACAATCCAGAAAAAGAACATTGGGTTGCATTAGTAAGAGTCTTGAGATATCTTAAGCATACAATTAGCTATGTTTGTGTTGCACTAAATATCCTTTAGTATAAAAAGGTTATTTTGATGCAAATTGGATTTCAAATAATACAAATATTAATTTTAAAAGTGGATATGTATATACACTTTGAGGAGCAGTTGTAACTAGGAAATTATCAAAACAAACGGTTGTGACACATTCAATTATGGAAGCAAAATCTATAACCTTGGATAAAGCTGTTGAGTAAGCAAAATGGCTCAAAAACTTCATAGAAAGAATTCTGTTATGGCAAAAACTTGTTTTTTCCATTGGCGTTCATTGTGATAGTATGGTTGCTCTTATAAGAGCGAAGATCCAAATTTACAATTGTAAATCGAGGCATATAAGGCGATACCGTAACACGATACGAGACTTACTGAAGAATGAAATAATATCCATTGACTACATAAAATCTAAAAAAACATCACGGATCCATTTATTAAAGACCTTGGTAGAAAGCAAGTTTTGGATACAGCAAGGAGAATGAGCTTAAATCCAATGGATTAAGTCATCACTTATTAGAAACCAAGCCTAACAACATTGGAGATTCATGGTCTAGGTTAAATAGACAAACTAGTTAAGGAAGACACAAGTCTCATGACCCACTATCAAGCATTTTCTATGCTAAAAATCAAGTGTGTCTTCATTGACAAGTAAAGAGATGAATCTTACGATTTTTAATAATGCTAATAACTTTGAAAGTGGAATTGATACAAACTATTTCTCATTGGCATTACCTATATGAAATCGATGTGGGATTGCATTTATGAGAATCGAAGATGGCTAAGTTCTCTAGAAATCTCATGAACAGAGGATATGTTCAAGACCAGATGAAAACAACCGTAAGAATTGAAATGTGCCGGTTTGGTATGTGTGATACTTATTGTCTTGATTTACTAAGAAATATGAGTAGTTCAAGATGGAAGTTCACTAACTCACAAATTGAATCCAATAATTACTCACAAGGAACAGTTAAAGTCCAAAAAACATAATTTAAATGCATACTTAACTAACATTCTCAAAATAGAATCTTATTTTCTATTCAAATGTTGGTATTATTAAGTTTGTTTTTAATTAGTTGTTGGTTTTCCAATTCATCATTTATTTAATAGTCTATTACGAATCGTTCATCCGAATTAATTGGTTTTAGCACCTATTTATATAATGTTGTGATTGAAAGCTATTGTACTTAAACTATGAAACAACCTAACATCATTTTGTTGGGTATAAATTAAACCAAACGTTTTATCACCAGTCACTAGACATTTACACACAACACACATGATAGTTATATATCTTACAAAACAATAAAGTTTATTTTATTATACTAATCAAAACATAAAGAATTTGGTGGAGACTAGATTGATTAATACAAGAAGGCACAAAAGAATAAGGTTTTTGTCTTATTTCTCACATTAAATGGGGAGAACAATATGTAGAAAACATTACAATGTTCAGAAGAAACATAAAAGGAAAACCTTACGATTATACGGAAAGAAAATAATATATGTACACAAAAAAGGAGAGAGAAATAGGAATGATGAGAAAGGATCAACAAGTTTCCATGAGTTAATGATACTCTAAATACGAGAATTTTTGCAAAGATCATGTTGGCCGTAATCATCGTGTTTGAATCATGAGATCTTCTAGCCAAATACATTGCTGATTGTGATTTTATCATGAGATCTTCTTGCCAAAGATATGGTTGATTGTAATCATCACGATTGAATCACGATATCTGATGATAACATTCCCCTCAAGTTCGTAATGCTCAAGGAATGAGAAATGTAGCCTCGTTAAAACTTTTATCAAGAAAAACCAATGGGACAAAAAGTTGGTGAATGAAAAAGAGTACTATCACGAAGCAGTCCTTGTGTTTGCATCATTCGAACATGGTCTTCTTGGTGGCTTTGAGATATCGATCAAGCCCATCCTCATTTGAAGACTTGTACTACATTTTCTTGCGGAGAGCCTTGGTAAATATATCTGCTAGCTGGTCTGAACTCCTTGTGTGGGTAGTTGATATGATTCCTTTTTTTTGTTTTCTCACGGATGAAGTGGCAGTCGATCTTGATGTGCTTCATTCTTTCATGAAAGATTGCATTATTGAAAATGTGGATGGCGGCTTGATTATTGTAATGCAGGATAGTTAGATCCTCCATGGTGTTGTCGAGGTCTCGAAGAATGACTCTAACCTAAATGAGCTCGCAGGTAGTGTTAGCCATGCTTATGTATTTGGCTTCAACACTCGAGCGAGAGACCACACTCTATTTTTTACTCCTCTAGGTGACTAGGTTCCTCCCCGAGAAAGGTGTAGTACCAGTTGTAGAATTTTGATCGATTATGTTTCTAGCCCAATCAGCGCCGTAGTACCCCACGATCGTTGTATGACCACTACGATATTTACAAATTCTTTTTGTCGATAAACCTTTTAGATATATGAGAATTCTCTCCACCAGGAACCAGTGTTGCTTCTTTGGAGCATGTATGTGCTGGCTAGCTTGGCCCACAACAAAACAAATATCTGGCCGAGTGATGGTGAGATAGATTAGCTTTCTCACAATCTGTTGGTATTGAAACACATTTGATAAAATTTCTCCCTCTTAATGATCCTTATGTTTCTCTTTAATGGGCATCTTAACCGGTTTGGCGTCGAGTTTTCATGTTTCAATTAGGAGATCAAGAATGTATTTCCTTTGGGACAAGAACAAACCATTAGTAGAACGAGTAACTTCAATCCCAAAGAATTATTTCAAATCTCCTAAATCTTTTATGTGGAAGTTTTGTTTTAATTTTTTTTGTGTTTTCAATTCTGATACGATCATTTGTCGATATAATAATGTCATCAACATACTTGATTCCCCCTAAATTTAAAATAGTGAATTATTCTCTTTGCTTTTAATGAACCCATGACAGGTGAGTGCATCATGCAACATATTGTATCATGCTCTTGGGGATTGCTCTAGCCTGTATACGGTTGTCTTGAGTTTGCAAATCGGTTGGTGTCGTTGGCATAACCCGATGAACAGTGCATATTCCTTGTTAACATTTTCGTGTAGGAATGCATTCTTGACTTTCATCTGCCATAGTTCCCAGTTAAGGTTAACAACTACTGATAATATTATGTGTATTGTATTGAGTTTAGCGACGAGAGCAAATGTCTCGGTTTAGTCCTCTTTGTAGGTTTATGCATAGCCTTTTGCTACATGCCGGGCTTTGTGGTGTTCAATTGAAAATTCATTTTTGTACGCGATTTTGAATATCCACCTATAACCCACGGTTTTCTTATCCTTTGCTAGGTCCACAAGATCCCACGTTTGATTTTTCTCAAGGGCACATATTTCTTCATTCATTATAGACTCCCATTTCAGATAATTCATGGTCATAATGTAGGAATTAGGTTTCTTTCCTTGATCAATTTTTGTTAAGAAGATAGAGTAATGAGTTTCTATGAGAGAGATATCACAATAATTTTGTATCAGGTGAGAGATAACAAGACTTGTGTAGTACTTTCCCTTGTACAACCACTTTGATATCGGTCTTCAGATCCTAGTACCACCACCCCTAAGGGATGACAACATCATGATTCTCTTGAATAATTGTATCTTCGAGAGTTTCATCCTCTTTTTCTAGAATATGGAGATCTAGAATCACTACAAGAAAATCACGATTTAGGGACTGAAGAATCCGTCCCTAATCAGTCCCTAAACCTGTTTAGGGACGATTTAGGGACGGCTGGTGGTAGTCCGCAAATGCGCGTTGCCAAATGTTAATCGTCTCCAATCCGTCCACAATTAAGGACGGAAAATTCAGTCCGCAAATGGTCTGCATTTAAGGATGGAAATTGCAGTCCGTAAACGGTCCTTAAAAAAGGACCAAAAGAGGACTCAGAATTTGGGAACGCACAATGAGCCATCCCCAAATTTTAGAGATGGATAAAGGGGCGTCCCCAAATTTTAGGGACGGATGGCTGGTCGTCCCTAAATTTTAGGGACGGACAATGAGGCGTCCCCAATTTTTAGGGATGGACAACGGGGCGTCCCCAATTTTTTTTTTAAAATAAAAAAATTAAAATTGAAATAAAATTTGATTAGATTAAATTATAAAAATTAGTACATAACAATAATTAAAAAGTATACATATAACTAACATTTTTAATACTAATCCGTTGGAGGTATTTCCGAATCGTCGTGATCGGAAATCATTGTTCTGAAATGCATCCCAATCGATGTTAGGCATTTACGATTTCATCATGCACAGGAATTGTTCCATTCGCCTTTCTGATCGTTCAGCTTGCTTGATTGATCGTTCAGCCTTCTTTAGTGCTTGTTCAACGCGCCTTTCAGATTCTTTTTGCGCCTCGAACACTTTTGATAACGTATGCCAGAACTTGTACTTTGATATTTTTTCTTTACCCTTGGAGGAAGTTGAATGTTTTGAGACCATTCCTCCAAGTCCGAAAGTACGAACTTTGTATGGCGTAACTTGTTGTAAAACAAATATGGAGAATTAATGAAATTTATAAATAGTAAAATTATATCATATTGAAATGTCATTAATTTACCTCGAGATACAACTCGTTGTACTCTTCGTGACTAAGGTAGTTTGTGTTCCGTCTTCTCTGGGGGGAATTTGTGATACTCGTTCCGCTGCCATGTTTTGAATTTCATCGTGGAGATGTTTCGCCTTGGGATCTACCCACGAACCATCTGACTTCTTAATGTGCGTACGTTCTAAAAATTCTAGGTACGATGGTTCGGATCCCTTCTCTTTCGTCTGAAAAAAATAAAAAAGATATAAGTTTAATGAAATGTTAATTTTATATAAATGCGTAAAAAGTAGAACAAAGCTTACCAAATCTTCGTATATTTCCGCAAAAGAATGAGATCCTGTTGTATGTACGCTCATCCCGTATCCTTCTCTATCAGAACGCCAGGATTTACTTGCTCGCTCGCTTTTTTGCTTAGATTTTAGATCATCCCAATATGCGCACATCTGATCTCAAACATCTTCTGCTATCCAAAGGGGTTTTCCTCTCTTCTCTCGTTTTTTGACAGGTACTTACGATAGACTTGAGATGAACTCTCGCATGTTTGTCAAATTCGGACTTTACTAGTCCAGTAAGTTCGGGATTCCAATAAAATTTTTTCTGAAATAATAAAAAGCTTATTATATTTAAACTATAATTTCAATTACTTGATAAAATTAAAAATTGTTTGAAACATACCACAAATGATTTCCACCATCGTTCCTTAATTTCTAGATCGGTCTGTGTTCAATTGTAACACGACTTATCATAATCAGCTTTTATCGTCTTTGATATGTGACGATTAAGTTGACCGAATCCAAACCTACAAATGAAAATGAAAGATAAATTAACATTTAATTAACTATTTAAAATTGACATTTGAATTTGAGTATACGTACCATAGTGCGTCGTCTCCATGAATAGGGTCTAAACGAGGAAGTTTGCGTCGTTCTTCATCCATGGATAAAATTTCTACTAAAGTTGGTTCATCGTGCATCTCAGGTTCGTGATGCATTACTGGATCGGCTGGTGGTTGGATTTGTGGATAATAAGGAGTATATTGCGTCGATTGTGTCGATCCAGTGTTTTGAAAGAAATTTGGATTCATATATTCTTCAAATCCTGAAAATGGAATGTCGGGAATGAGATGAAAGGTTACTACTTTCTTCAGACTGAGGGCGGTTTCTCGTTTTACCGCCTCTTCCAACGCGTCGCGACATACTGAAATGTAAAATTAAAATATTTCGTACGTTAGGACGAAATTTTGACAACATAACTAAGCAAAATATTCAACAAATCTTTTCGCTAATTTCAATTTACTAATTTAAATGCAACTAAATTCTTCACAAATTTTTCGCCTAATTCCTACTAAAATTTTGGACTAAATTCCTATTTAACCTTCTTGACAACATAACTAAGGAATTTTCAATTCCTAAACTAATTTTCCCGCCTAAACTAGCGAGAACGATTCGAATCAATTCTTTTGTTCTATGAAGGGAGAGCGTTTCAGGCAGCGGCAGCTGCGGGCACATAGAGAGAGCTGCCGTCGACAGAGAGAGCTGCGGGCGGGGGCGGCTGTGGGCGGCAAAGAGAGAGCTGCCATCGAAAGAGAGAGAGCTACGGGCGGGACAGCTGCGGACGACAGAGAGAGAGAAAGCTGTCGTCGACAGAGAGAAAGCTGCGGGCGAGAGAGAGAGAGCTACGGGCGATGTGGAAAAATGCCTAATTAGGGTTGTCGTCGGAAATTTGAAGAAAATTGTAGACAGGGAGTCGTGACTCGTCCCCAATTGGGGACGGATGAGCCACGACCGTCCGCAATTAGGGACGACTACCTAAAGCATGTCCCCAATTGGGGATGGCTACATCACGATCGTCCCCAATTGGGGACGGGCTTTAGGCAGTCGTCCCCAATTACGGACGAGGTCATCCGTTCGCAATTACGGGATATACTGCCGGGCCAGGACGATGTGCCAGGACGGACGAGACGATGTGTCAGGACAGGACGATTTGCCGGGACGGGACGATGTGCCTAGATGATGTACCGGGACGTGACGAGACGGGTTGGGATGGATCGGGACGGGATATCCGTAAACGTCTAACATGATCTGTAACCGTCTAACATGAAAATCCGTAAACATTTAACAAATCATTAAAAATAAAAACAATGCTTCGAATAGTAGTAAACATCTTACATGAATATCCGTAAACTCTCAACACCGAATAAACAATGCATTAAGAAATAAAAACAGTTGAATATCCGTAAACGTTTTAACATGATTCATCATCTTCATAGTCACACAATTGTTCCGTCGACTCTTGCGTTTCTGTATCTGATTCAAATTCGTCTTCTTCTTTTCCTTCTATATCTTCATAAGATCATCTTCATTTCTTTTGATTTCTTCCATTTCACCGTGCGTAAGTGCTTCAACACGTACCTCGTCAATAGCAACAATCTCGGTCATTTTTTGTTGCATTGGCAATTGTTGTTGTTCTGTGTTGTCGATAAATACCACATACGATGATATGGAACCGATTTTCCATTCTTTGTTAAATAAAACCTATTTTTCCACAAAATCGACAATTACTCATATCTGATGTATCTGAGTCGTCCCGAATCCGTCCCGAATCCGTCCCTAAATGGGTTTTTGACAGTCCCTGATTAGGGACGGCCGCCGCGTCGTCCACAAAATTGCATACGGGCTTGAAGCCGTCCGCAAATTTTCGGACGGAAGGAGGAACCGTCCGTAATTTCAGGACGCCCATGCTCTACCATCCCTAATCCGGGATGCCTGACTAATCCGTTTCTAATCCGTCCGTATTTGCGGACCAATTAGGGACGGTTTATCCATACGAAAAAGTTCGGACGGATTAGGGATGAATATTGAAATCCATCCCGAATCTGTGTATAATCCGTCCCCAAATTTAGGGACAGAACTCACAGTCCCCAAAATCCGTTTGCAATATTGAATGTTCTAGTTGTGAATGTGGTCTTCCAAGAAATGAGTAATGCAACTCATTGTACAATTAGAATCATCTATCACGCGATCATTTTTTATCGTGTGGTCAGGACTTTTTGATCGCAAATTCTGTTTAGTCTATTATGTCCTCGAACAGACCAATTGGACGCTCGTCTGCTGCATTCGTGAACACAATCTCTTTTGTATTCTAGTCAGGTGTACGTGGGTGGTCAGCTGGCAACTAAACCTATTCATATGTAGGTCAGGGATCCATTGTTGGTTGATGTGATCCTTCGTCAACTTGTTTTTGAAGTTGAATAACAAAAAACTTAGATAATAATTGAAATCTTGTGATACTGAGAGGTTTTCAACAACAATCGACTTTGTTTCTTATAGAACTTGTGTTCCTCATAGAGGTGGACTTAGCGGAATATAATAATCCGACCCGAGTCTTGATTGTAGCATTTGTAACCCTTAAAGGTCGGACTATATCCCACAAACATGAATTTCATGCTTTCTATAAGAAACACAAAACAAATGCACCCGAATACACGAAGATAATCAATATCAGGTTTTAGTGTGTTAGTACCTCATATGGAGATTTGTCTCCAAGACATTTGGTTGGTAGACGATTGATGAGGTGACAAGCTGTGATAACGACATCCCGCAGATTTTAAAATTTATGATCAAACATGATGGATCGAGAAACTTCCATCAAATGTGGTTCATTCGTTCTACTACACCGTATTGTTGTAGGGTGTATGAACATGAGGTTTAGTGAACTACGCCATGATTGTCAAGAAATGATCCGAGTTTATGGTTGACAAATTCAACTGCTATTTGTATGAAGACACTTAATCCTTGTTTCATTTTGAGTAAGAACATGGTGATAAAACTTAACAAAGCACTCATAGACAACAGATTTAGATTCAATGAGGTATAACCATATACACTTGGATTTTTCATCGATAAAACTAACAATGTATTTCTTCCTTTCACTAGAATACCATGGTGTCGTCCATACATTGGAGTGAATCAAATCAAAGCATTTATCATATATTGTTTTAGAGACTAGAAAACAGTTCCACAATGCGTGTCCAAGATGCAAGACTCACACTTCTCATAATCAAACACAATAGAAGAAACACATGCTTGAAGCTTGAAAATGAGGGTGTCCTAGTCTAGCATGCCACAGTTTAGAGGAAGCATTTTTCTTATTATAATGAGGAGACAAAGCTGATAAGGCACGAGGCAAAGAATCTGAGGAAGCATGAAGCTCTTCGAGGACATAGAGACCATTTCTTGAAATCTCACCTCCTATGATTTCTTTTCTCAATATCCTACAACCGGAGTTCATTAGAAGCAAAGCACACAATAAAATTAGAAACATGAGCCAATTTATGAACCGAAAGTAGATTAGTTGTAAAATTCAGAACACATAAAACGGTTGATTATAGCTCATGTAAGTTCAAAATTTCCTATTCCTTTAATCATAACACTTTGTCCATCTGTTATAGTTACTTGCTCTATCATTTTTTGCATATGCTTAAGTAAAATTTTATCCTTAATCATGTGCGACGTACCTCCCGAGTCAATAACCACATGATATTTTATTCGAGATAGGTAAGCAGAGTTACTGTCCTCCTTGAATTTCATCTTTACGGTATAAGTGGTGTTGAGAACTTTTTTGATCATGTGTTCGAGGTCCTCCATTGTCACATAACTTGGTTAGGCCTCCAAGATGTCTCTTGATGAGACGTAAGATGTGAGTCTTTCTCGAGAACGAGCCATGTTTGCTCAGAGTCTTGATGTGAGGATGAAGGATCCAACATTTCTCTTTTGAGTGACCTTTCTTCCTGCAGTGATCACGATAGTAAATTTTTCGATCAGTTTGGAGTTTAAAATTGTTATTGGAATCATTGTGTTGCTTGTTGAGATGTGCTAACTCTCGAGACCCTTTGGAAAGCCAATTGACCCCTTTTCCTTATTGATTAGCATGCACACGTCATTAAGGGTTAGAAACTCTGATTGATGAAGGAAATGGTTGATAAGGTCGTGGTAGGATACATCAAGAAGGACAAGAAACATAAGACTTTGTCTTGATTATGACGAGTTGCGATATCTTTTGGATCGGTGGTCTCTAGACGTAGATCTTCGAGCTCGACCCATGGATCTTTGAGCTAAGCTATGAGATCACTGAATGGACGCCCTCCCTGATGGATGGATTGAAGCATTTTCCGAACCTCGTAGATTCGGTTGAAGTTGGAGACATGGTCGTATACTGCTTTCAGCTCATCCCACAAGTCTTTAGGCTTTCAAATGTGGTCATAGTCCTAAAGAAGACTAACTTCTAGAGAATTTTGTATGAGGACGAGAGTTGTGGATTCATCCTGAGCCTTCTTTGCTTGACCTACGCTCACGTCGGCTGCTTCTCCTTCTTTGGGGTATATGTAATTCCACAAACAACAATTTCATAAGGTTTGCTTCGAGAATATTGGACCAGATGGTGTAGTTATCTCCATTAAAAGAATCAGATTGTGCTTTGTAGCGTCCATTATTATGTAGAGAATAAAAAGACGAAGAGAAGAATCAAGTTCTTAGACTTTCTATTGTGATACCATAAAGAATTTGGTGGAGACGAGATCAATTAACACAAGAAGACACAAAGAGGATAAGAGTTTACATCTTATTTCTCACTTTACATTGGAAAAAATATTATATAGAAAAGATTACAACGTTCTGAAGAAAGAAAAAATGAAAACTTTACAATTATATAGAAATGGAAGAATAGATGCACACAAAAAAAGACAAGAAGATAATAAAGAATGTTTAGAAATGATCATCAAGTTTCCATGAACTAACCATATTCCAAATTCGAAGATCTTTTTGTCAAAGATAATACCAATAATAATCATAATGATTGAATCACGAGATTTTTTGTCAAAATTATGTCTGATTATAATCATTGTAATTAAATCACGAGATCTTCCTATAAAAAAATATGATCAATTGTAATTATCGTAATTGAATCACTTGTGTTAACAAAACATAAACTTAGATTTATGTAGATATTGATTTGGTGACTTCTCCTATTTGTTGGATGTGTAAGATATATATAGATATAATTATATTCTTGTTTTCAAAAACTTGTGTACGTAAATGCTCGTCAACGCATTATTTCTTATACATAATAAATAGTAAATTTAGGTTATATCTTAATCTTTTATTGACCGATCCTCCTTTCTCGTCAACATCCGTTTTTGGAAGATTATAGAATTTTAAAATGATTTAGAATTTTTTTTCATTACGAATTATTTTAAGAACAATTTATTAACAATTTAAATTTTTCGTGACATTATTTATAATTAATAACTATTAATTTTATGTCAATGTAAATATTTATTAAATTGAATAAAAATGGATATTAAAATTCGATAGTCGTCTAATTAGCCCATAAAGTCTTTCTTACATATTGGATTAAACAACACATGTTTGAGATTCTAGTTTCTTCTATAAACCTAACGTGTCACTTTCTAAACCTCACAAACAAATAATTAATTTTTAGGTAAATAATTAGTTGTTTTAATATATTTTGGTAGTCCTGTAGGCAATCGTTGAATGACACGTGTTTATAACCAATACCCAACTCAACCCAAAAGTTAGGCTGACACACACACATGGCCTATTCCACGTGATCTAACGCAAATCCAAACCACACGATTACTATTCATGTCTGTAATACAAGCTATGACCTATCATCTGCCCTCTAGCTGTGACTATGCAGTTTCCATAGATCCGGGTATTAAATAAATAAGTTTTAAAAATAATATATAAATATATATATATATATACATGGTGATTCAAACCATGTTCGACAAAAGCATTCAAACAGGAACTCAATAAATTTAGGGTCTATTATTTTCAAAAAGATAATTAATATTTAAAATAATTGTATGTTAAAAAATATAAAAGGATCTATTTTAATTTTGTGACACATGACTTCTTTTTTAACGTTTTTTTGGTTGAGCCGACCCTATATATATATATCAATGTTCTAAAACATGCGAAATGAAATTAGAATCGGATTCAAACTGTCTTATTTTTGCATTGGGTTGCTGTGGGGTTTTTTTGTCCGGGGTAGATTTATTTTCTTGTTAATTAATTTGAATGTAGGCTTTGCGCTTAATGTGCTTTATTAAGCTTCTTTTCATTTTGTTTTAGT
This sequence comes from Gynandropsis gynandra, assembly GCA_036759665.1. Classification (NCBI taxonomy): domain Eukaryota; kingdom Viridiplantae; phylum Streptophyta; class Magnoliopsida; order Brassicales; family Cleomaceae; genus Gynandropsis; species Gynandropsis gynandra. The sequence continues at coordinate 27,870,888 of CM071874.1, forward strand.
AGAGTTTGTTGTAATTTTAATCATTGGCTTTATTGACCAATTATAATAAAATTTTTTCTAACGCTTCTTCCATTTTATTTATTCTAGTTACATAAACGATATTAGTTTGTTGTAGTTGCCGTTTCTAGAGACTTTCGGTGATTTAGCTATTTGATTTTACGAATCTATATTATTTTTTATTTTTTTATTTTTTTTAGTTCGCTATTGACACCTTCTCCATATCTTGTTTTCTTTGCTTCATTTGCATATACTTAGTTTATGACAAACAAATTGTTGAGAATTCTAGAGTCGTAGCACTCGACCTAAAAATTAAAAAGATCGCAAAAAGCATTCTCAAGGAATCAAGAAGAAGACCAATGGTTAACAATATAAAAAATATGATTCTGGAGGAGGAGACTTATAAAGCATACACTGCTCCTAAGCACAACAACTTTATCTTGTATTCGAAGACTGAACTTATAGATCATAGCCGCTTTGAACTTCAACTATCATTTCTGCAGATGCTCAATCAAATTGCATTTCGAGGGAGACCAAAACGAGGATTTGAACCTTCATTTAACGTGGTTCACGATGCTATGCAACTCATTCAATCAAGTTGAAGGAGTGATGGACAAGGTTGTCATGTTATTGGTCTTTTACGTTTTCTTTTATGGATCGAGTGCTAGAATTGCTATACTCATTGGCACTGGATTCCATCTACACCATGAAATAGCTTGAGGAGAGGTTCATGATGAGGTTTTTACTACCTCACAAGACATAAACATCGAAGAATAAGATTAATTCCTTCACTCAAAAGGATAATGAGACCATGTATAAGGTGTGAGAGAGATTCAAGGGCTATCAACGAGCATGTCCACGCTACGAGGTGGATTGGAAGTACCTCATTTCCCTATTTATTGAGAGACTTCGAGAGGAACATCCGCATCTTGATTAGTGCGGCAAGTAGAGGATCAATTCATGACCTTCACTGCACTCACCTCTAAAAACAAATCGAAAAATTGAGAATGAGAGTAACACTCGGAGCGACTATGTGAGGAGATATCCACAGAGAGAGTCGACGAATGAGGTCACAACCTTTAAAACCGAGCTAGTTGATTTGAAGCTCCAAATGGAAACCTTGAAGCAAGGATCATCATTAACCTCTTTGATTGCTGATTTTTTGAAATTTTATGAGCATAAGAAATAGTTTTTGGAGATGGAATTAAGGATGGTTCGTAGTAGAATTCGTTAAAATACGGATATTTGGACCACATTTAGCCACAAAGGATACATGTATGATAGGATATTTTGTTGACTAGAATTGGAATTTTGACTAGCAAGATATTTTCTTTTACTACTTTATCTCTCTCGTATACTCGAATAGAATATCGAAGAGGATAACCACTTGTTTGAAGGATTGAAGTATTGAGGATAATATCTTTTTCATTACCGTAGATAATGCATAAAGAATGATAGTATGATGGTCATCCTAAAACATTGTTTGGAGTCACAAAAGCTTTTTGATGTTTAAAGGAGATTACTTACATATAAGATGTAGTACACATATATTGAACCTTATTGTGCAAAGTGGATTAAAAGTGATCGAAGATGCATTAAAAAATATTAGAGAAAGTGTGAAATATTTAAGAGGATCAGAGGCGAGGTGAAAGATGTTTAAGGAATTTCCACAACAACATAGCATTTAGATTGGAGTTTCTTTGTCTATTGATGTGAGTACTCGATGAAATTCAACTCATACTATGCTTGATAGTTATCTTAAGTATCAGAATATTTTTTTTTCAAATCTTGTGGTGATTGATAGAGATATTAAGTGGTTTCCAACAGATGAAGAATGTAATAGAATGGAAAAGATACGATATTTCGTAAATTTGTTTGTGGATATTGCTAGTCTAATTTCATGTTCAAAATATCCAACTGCCAACATGTATTCATAAAAGTTTTGGAAGATTAAAATGCTTTTGAAAACATATAAGGAGAACAATGATGAAGTTTTAAGGAATATGTCTTAAAATATGCAAGTGACATTTTATAAGTATCGGGATTTTTACAGTTGCATTCTCTCTATAGCAATCGCTCTTGATCCAAGAATTAAGATGCAATTATTGAAATTTTTCAATGAAGTTAGGAGTAGGATGTATTCACTTTACGAGGAGTGCAAAACCAAATTTTGGGTTTTTGAATATTTTAATTCTAGAGACAATGAAAATAGGAGTTGAAACCGAGGAATTCACCCTAGAATAAAACTTGAAACAACATTCAATGGTGGTTTCCATTTGTTTCATTGACGTTCTACAAGCTATTACAGACGATATCATTGCGAAATTAAGAGATGGAGACCCTTTGGAGACTAACCCTTGGCTTTAAATGATAGCTTATATGCAAACCATATTGAGATGGATGCATATAGACAAGGATTGATCGAACATGTCTAAGAATCAAGAGATTGTGAGAATTGGTTAGCCGCATAGTACCCCAGCTCAAGCAAAGCAAACTTATGGAATCTACAAACCCTAATTTCTTAATGATGTGGTGTTTAGGTCGTTGGGTTCTAACAGGATAGCGGAAGAATGTTTTAACAATCCGAATATAGATCTAAACATGTTTCAGGAAGGATCGTGTGTGGTTTCACCAAAACACTAAGAAAGGTTCTAGGGGTTACCTATTTTATACGAGTGTAGGATGTGAGCTCTAAACGTACGAAGCCTCTAGAGTATCCACATCGAGATCTATCTTTGCTTTCAATTTTTGATGCAAATCTGATCACGAACGAAAACGGTTCTTTCTCTGTTCTTCGTCTCGGTGTTGGGGGCTAGGGTTTTGTTTCAGAGAAAAAATGAACTTTCGTTTGAAAACCTTTTTTGTTTCCCATTTATAATACTAAACTTTTAGGCATTTACAAAATAACCCCACGACTATTTAAGTTTACATTTTTCGGCATCATACTTTCAATCTACCATTTACCTTAATGTAATATCTCAAATAGCAAACAAATATAATCTCATTCCGTACTGATTGTCTTACAATCATAAGAAAAGACCAAACAATCGTGAGTGTATGACCTCAGAGGTTCATCACTAAAATCGTAGCTAATTAGTTTTCACTAATTAACTAATCGAATTGATGTCTAGCAACACTCCTCAACGGTCGGATAGCATGAAGTAAAATCCTTATTTGTACAAGTAACAACTTTACTCACAATGAACCATGGTGAAGATGATGTTAGTATGTCCTTCCATCTTTACAGCTCCTGATAAATCATAGGCATGGTTTTTACTGTCAAGCCTTAAGGATTATCAACTACGTTTCATGCTAATCATAACCGACTGGTGAATGAACCCAATAAACTCTTTTCTTCATTCATTTATGTAACCTCGATCGAGGATTTGTTATGGCATTGCGATAGCTGACAACATAGATTTCGAACTCATATCAAGAGTTGACAGATCTCATCTTGATCAATCATTAACTACGTAAGCATCTAATTACTCCATATATCTATCCAGCTAGTACAGGAAAATACAAGGTGTCTAGAATCAAAGAATAATAAGTAGAATACCAGTTACTATGCTGATCTCAGGTTTAAGGAAAGATCTAACATTCCAATCATCTGGAGAAATCTTATTGACAAATTATTGGTAATTTAAGCATTAAAAATTCTCCCTTTAGGTCATTTCAATGATCACATCTTTATGTGCATCACCAACATATGTGATTTAGTAAAAGAGATCTACTAATTTCTATCACCATAGAAACACTCACATACATGTTTTTTCTGGATCACTAAAGTCCGATTAGTGATCCAAACGAACAAAAACAATTTAAACTAAGTCTTACCAAAAACTTGACTCTCTTTTTTATGATATCTTTCTAGATTTAATCATGGACTCTATCATACACATATGACAATCATCAAATGATTAAAAAATATAATGCCATATAAAATAAAATGATGTCCAAAAATAATACATAACTCGCTACTAGTCTCTACAATATTAACTAACATGTGTTACAACTAGTTCCAGCCCGCCATGTCCCTCATTCCGATCCTCAAGTCGTGCTTGTCAAACTCATTTGATCCACGCGCCTTCGTGAATACATCTATTCCGTTTTCCTTTCCATGTACTTCGCGCCAAAAACTTGACGTGTGGAAACGCGAGTTATAATTAACCTAGTCCACTTCACCGCAAGTATACGGATCTTGTAGTACCAGGGTCGATCTCAGGGACTAAAACAGCTAAACTAAGAACGAGACTAAACTAAGACGAGAGATGATAAGATGGGATATGGTCCTAATTTACCTAAAACTATCCTAATGGTGACAACGAAACTAGGGTAAGGATAAAACTAGATATGATGAATACTACGGGTGTACGGGATACCGGGAATTGCATAGATGAACGACTAAGGATCATAGATCTATAACATCCTCTTGACTACGGGAAATTCATGCTCTACGGTGAGGAGTGATTCTTCCGAGCCTAAACCTCCTAACCATGGATACATGCAACCCTACCTTCCAGCAGCGATTAACATATACCATGGCAGCGTTACGATCGCAATCACTATCCCTAAGATGGCTAACCGACC
>CM071874.1:27876323-27908642 GCA_036759665.1 Gynandropsis gynandra
AGCATATCCATATCGTCGTCTGCTATCTCCGTCTGCACCACCCGCCTCAAGTACCCTAGTTCGGTGTGGTTGACACCACCCTGTGCTCCCTTCCCTAGGATCGAGGAAACTAAGAAGTAATGAAAGTACCTGAGGGCGGGATGGCGAATGTGACTCGCCTTCGACCTCGTCGAGAATTCACCAAATGCGATCCGCGACCAAAACTCCACTTGACGGTTCCGGTTGATATCGGGAAGCTTCGCATATACACTATGCGGAACGTCAAGTATCGTCGCGAACTGCCTCGCTGTGACCCGGTAGTTCTGCCCCAGCAGGCGGAACTCCATAAACGTCTTCTCTCGATCCCCGGACTCAGCGAAAAAGGCAGTGAATGTGGCGAAGAACTCCGCTGTGAGCTTGCGGTAGGTGTAACCGAGTAACCGAGTTCTTCACCGGTGGTGGCTAACAAAACCGAGAAAACGGGGATGTAAAACTCGAAACCGTATCGGAATAGTAAGATTCGATGTAAGAAATATGCGAAAATGATCTAAAAACCTATCCTAATAATGATACACTTTCAGTGTTATCATTAGTACTTAAGACTGGATTCAGATGGTGTATGGACCACCAAACTTGAAGAAACGTTGGATGATCTCGAAAAATTTAAGGAAGTTTTTTTACATTATTTTATGAACATTTTGATTATAGGAATTCATAAATTTGATTTAATTTAAGTATTTTTCAAAATTCAAGATTAATGAATATTCAACAGAAAAATGATATTTTTCAGAATGAAATCAATCATATCTAAACTTAAAGGAGTAATAATTGTTAGTGTGTCAAAATTTAGACATGCTTCTAGAAGATTATAAAATTGTTAGCCCATTTTTTGCAACGGAAATTGTTGAGAATTCAGTGCCAACCTCTAGTATTGACGTAGTCCGTGATTCTTGTAAACCCAAAACACATTTGATTTTGGAAATATTTTTTTATGATTGCACATGCACTAGTGAACATGAGTAAAGATAAAATTCTACATGCGATTCCCAAAAAGCATCAAGATGGGTAAAAAACTAAATACTCGCTGCCACAGTACATTCAGTTGTAGGTAGCATTGAGTATATGTGTCGTAACTTATAAGATGGTCTTTAATATATACAAAACAACATAATTAAATTGAGGGTGATTCCATCCATGTTAGTAAAACTCTCATTGTCATTGATAAATAACTGTTAATCTAGGTCTTCTGCAACTTGGGCTCTTCAAGTTATGAAGGAGATAGATAAAGGAAGTGTCTTTAAAAACAAGGTTTTAGGGTTGTGTTAGTAATTCGGTAAGATAATTAGTTAAAACCGTTGCTAGGGTATTTGCGCAAATATAGCAAAGTTCGATGACTGGTTGGTAAATTCATTGAATTCGAATTTATAGTTTATAAAAGAAGCAGCGTCATGGATTTTTTAACTTGATCTGCAGCAAGTGATATTTCAATCCAATATCTCATTGTAAACCAATATACTCTAACGAATAACAAGATTCTTCTTTTCTCCAAGATGTAGATTGAATCGAACTCGTAAATCTTTGTGCAATCTCTTTATCTCTCATATTTATGTTCTTTAAATAGATTCTTCCGGTTCATATTCATAAACAGACTGAAAGTAGTGATCAACATACTTATCGTATTGGAATTATCAAATATAATAAATGGTATCAAAGCACAAGTTCCACAACAACTAGGAAGTTCATTAAAGGGATGAATTACTTTTCGAAAAAAATGATGAGGGCATAAAAAAGAAAGCAAGCCTCGAACGGAAAGAACAGACAGATCGAACGGGCAAGACAATGGCCGTGGAGAGGAAGCAGATCATGCAGACGCGCGAGACGCTGATGAGGATGTGCGGGATGATGACAAGGACACGGATACACGGGACCTGATGAGGATCCGCTGGCCGCGGAACAGATCGCATCCGAGACTCGCGAGCAACCGATCGCATCCGAGTTTCGCGGGCCACCGAATTCGAAAATGAGACTTTTTGCGAAAACACCCAAATGGAGGCCTTCCCGAAGTTTTAATTCGATGAAACCAAGACCATTGGAACCAGCACTCAAAGATATTTCAGATGAGTACCGGAACACCGACCGAAACGACACTTTTCCGGTGACATTCCGACGACTTTTCCGACGAGATCTCTAATGCACACTTAGAGCCAAATTCCAAGATTTCAAGCATGCTAAAGGGGCCTTGGACTAGATCTAAGACCAAGAGGTTGCAAGAGAAGATTCAGTATATCTTAGAAGTCCAAGAGATTGAACAACAAGATCATGTGAAGGGTTTAGAACCTTACAAGCCCATGGACGATACAAAGACCCATCAAGAGGAAGTTTCTTGGATTTGTGTCATTCAAATTCAAATTTGGATTCAAATTGTACCAACAACACCTGTCATTTATGGTTTATTTCATACCTAGTCTCTTGAAATAAAATCTAGGAAAATTAGGGGTCAATTAGAGACTTAGGCATTTGAATAGGAGTGTAATATGGAGAATTTGGTTTTGCCTTTTTCGTTTTTAAAAAGGCATGCATGAATAACAGAAAAGCAAATTATTTTCAAACCAAATACAGATCAAACGAGCTTAGCTCATTGTTTTTGAGATTGAGAGATTCATCTCACACAAATCGATCAAGTCCGAGACTTGCTCGACTCGACTTATCAAGCAATGAACCACAGTTGCTTGTGGCGTCTTCTATCGTCCGAAGAGTTCTAGAGGTGCATATGCTCAAGGGTTTTGGACGGTCTCACTGAGATTTGGAAAACGTTCTTCAGCATATATCCGTCTATGGGTGCTAAGGAATTCATCCGCCCAACCGAGTGGAACACACGATCCAGTCTCGCATCAAAAAAGATCCAAAGAATGGAAATGATGCCGAAACTTGATGTCAAAAAATTCGATGGTAGAGGAGACTTTTTACTATGGAAGGAAACAATATTAATCAGTCTCAAAATCATGGGTCTATATGAAGCTTTTACTGATCGTGCAACGTGGGATATGAAACTAGAGGATGAACTCAAGAATCCAAAAGGAGCCTCAATTTTCAGGAATTGAATGTGGATCAGTAATGGAGACAACTGAAATTGCTTCAATCTTGACTATAGATCAAGGATCCAAGATAAAGATAACACATAACCAATTCAACTAATCAGAGTTGAGAAATACAGAAAGGTTCGAAATCTCATCGTTCTGTGTTTATCTGATCATATTTTTTAGGAAAGTTATTCATGAGAAAACAACATTTGGATAGTGGTATATGTTAGAAAGATAGTTTCTCAACCAATTTCTTCCCAATAGGATGTATCCGATGCAATGACTATCAGGATTCAGGATGGATGAAACCAAAGCAATGGAGAAGAATATAGATGTATTTCAGAAGATGTTGTTAGATCTTCAAAACCTGCAAGTAAAGGTCGATGAGGAATATCAAGCAGTTTACCTTCTAAACTCACTACCAACTCCTTATGAGCAGTTAAAAGAAGTTTTGAAGTATTCAATAACCTCGATTTCACTAGAAGAGGTGAAGGAAATATCTTGATCTAAGGAGCTATAACTAATAAATCATGACACAAGATACAAACCTAGTGTAGATGGACTGATAGTGAAGAGCAGATAAAAAAACGAGATAGTCACCAAAACTCCAAATCCAAAGAAAAAGGGAATTGTTGGTACTATGGTAAGCGATGAAATTTGAAGAAAGAATGTAATGTCAGAAAGAAACACCACAAGGATGATTTTGAGGAAAGAGGTAAAATAGTAATTAAGAAAGGTAATTCACTAGACTCAAAAGGTCTTTATATGAAAAAATATTCTTCAATGACAGTAGGTGAACAAGAAGTAAAGAAGCAGTGGATTTTGGACTCGAGATGTACATATCATACGTCACCACATAGGGAATGGTTCACATAACTATAAGAACAAAATTACGGTAAAGTAAGGATGGAAAACAACACAGTTTGTGAGATTAAAGGAATAGAAAATATTTAGTTATCTACACATGATGGATCTTCTGTAACCTTAACACAACTAAGGTTTATACCGGAGCTTAAGAAACCAAATATCACTAGGTGCTTTTGGGAGGTCAAGGGAGTTGGTATAAGTCCAACAATGGATCCCTCAGAATCATCAAAGGATGTGTGACTGTAATGAAAGGTGGCCTTAGAGAAGGTCTTTATGTTTTACAAGGTCAAACCATCAAAGCGGAAGGAAATTGGATCTTTGAAATATCATACTAGACTCCATTTTGGCATAGCAGACTCGACCATATGTTAAGGGTTTGAATGAACTCATAAAGGAGGGAATGCTACAAGGAAAAAATATCTCAGCCATGTCAATGTATGAGGCATGTGTAATGGGAAAACACACAAATTATCTTTTGGAGTGGGAAAACATATCAAAAGACATACTTGAATATGCACATTCTGATCTTTAAGGATCGCAAAACACCCCTTTCTCTAAGTCAAGATATCAGTATTTCACAATTTTCATAGATGATTATACAAAAAGAGTATGGATCTATTTTTTTTATGAAGAAAGATGAAGTATTTGAAAGGTTTGTGGAATGGAAAAATTTGGTTGAAAATTAGACAACCAGAAGGATGAAAACACTAAAAATGGACAATTGAATGAAAATCTGCAATCAAAGATTTGAAATATTCTATAAGGATGAAGGTATACAAAGATATGGAACATGTGTGTATACACCCCCAAAAAAATGGGATAGTTGAGTGTATGAATAGGAAAATCATGGAGAAGGTAAGGTATCTTCTTACTGAATCTAGTCTTCCACAATAACTATAGGCTGAATCAACCTCTCAGTATACTTGATCAACAAATCTCCATCTATAGCAATAAATTGTGACATTCTCCAAAGGACATGGACTGGTAAAACTGTTGGCTATAAGCATTTAAGAAAGTTTGGATGTGTGGCTTATGCTTATACTAATCAATGAAAGATACAACCTAGAGATAAACAAGGAAATTTCATTGACCATCCTTTTGGAATGAAACGATACAAGACATGGCTGTCGAAGGAAGAGAAGATGGTAATCAATAGAAATGTCACCTTCAATAAAGATTTAGTGTACAAGGATCTATCAGGAAAAAAAAGGAGTGATGTTGAGAAGAAGATAGATAAATTTGAGACATACCAATTACCTTTTCTGATAAATGATTCAATACAAAGGAATAAGGTTCAAGGTGAAGCTTCTTCGTCAAAGAGTAAAAAAACTCTAAGGATCAGATGGAGCAATTACAAGAGTAGTCTGAAGGGGATCACTCAATTTTAGAAAATATGGACAGAACTTGTGAAGAAAGTGAAGAGAAACTAGAGGATTTTGATCAGACGGGTCATCAGACTACAGGTTGGCAAAGGATGGCCCAGAAGAAATATTACCCTTCCCTCTAGGTTTGAAGAATATGAGATTATAAAGTTTACGTACATTTCAGCAAAATAAATTGAGATAGAAGAACCAAAGACTTACCAAAAAGCAAGAAGAAGTAAACACAGGCATTTGATGGAGGAAGGCTATGGAAGATGAAATGGATTCTCTGAAAAAGAAACCAAACATGGGAGTTGGTTCAAAACACAGAAAAGTGGAGGGTCACTAGAAACAAGTGGGTTTCTGAAGATCAAATAGAGAACACCAGAGATAAAGCAATAGAATTTTAAGGCTAGGTTAGTGACCAAAGGGTGTTTTAAGATTGAGGGAATCGATTACAATGCAATATTTTCCCCTGTAGTGAAACACGTTATTCTTGAATTCTTCACCCAAATGGAATGTGACATTATCCTTGAGGTCAAGGGCCTAGCCAAGGTACTAAAGTTTTCAACGTTGGTAGAAACCAACCTATCCATGAAAGCTTCAGACCTCTTCAACTCACTACTAGGAAAACATGTTCCAGACAGCCAAATCCTTCCGAAATCAGTATTGTTAAGAACAAAAACTCCATTTTCATGCACATATGTTATGGTAAATTTTGTGATGTTATAATAAAAGGCCATAATGAATATTTTCTCCCAGATATTGCAAATGGATTAAAACCATCAGTTCAAAGACCAAAATATACATTTCGACTCTCAGCTGCAAATTCAAGATATACCTTGTTAAAGTTTTTCCACGTCTCACAATCTATTGGATGATACATTTCTCCATCACGATCGAGTGCTCAGCATGTCATCTCATGTCGCTTGAGGTCTTCTCAAATTGATATAATCTTTTGATCATATCTGTAATTGATAAATACCACATATGATAATATGGAACCGACTTTCTATTCCTTGTCAAATAAAACCAGATTTTTTCGCAAAACCTACAATAAGTTAAGTATGATGTATCTTTAAAAAAATTCATGCAATTTTCTTCACAAATATCATTATCTTGATATGACAATAAACCCAAGGATATGATCATCTTCTTTCTTCTTATAATGTAACTCTATTGCATTGTTATCTTTAGGTAAATAATCTCACATTAATTGCGATATAGAATCTGTGCTATTTTCTATCATCAAATTCATCTAAATTGTAGACAAAGAAAACTCTAAAAGACCTGTTCTACATCCATCGTAAAGTGGATATCTGACACTTCTAATATATCCAAAATTCTTTTTTGCATCTTCATTCGAATCTTCTTCAATATTTTCCTTGTTTGTTTCATCGAATACATTTTGCACCATTTCCATATAAGGGTTCATTTCTACTTCTTGAGGTATCTCAAACACCTCATTATGTATAACACCCATATTAAAATCTTCCACAACATTACTAGGTCATGGTGCAAAATTTTCTCCGTAAGATAACCACATGAAGTAAGTCGGGAGTAAAACCTCTTAAATAAAATGATTCCACGTGATTCTTTTCCTAACAAAATTTTCATTTTTGAATTTAAAGCAATGAAAAACCAACACATCGATTTCTCTGTAAACTTGTTGATTTGTCGCCATTGCCATAAACTGTGTAACGTCTTCCATAGACACCTTGAGTTTTTTGTTCAATTCTTCTATACATTCATTGTCTAGAAACAAAAACATCTGATTTCGATGATAATGCCATTGTAATAAGAAACAATAAGTTTGTATGGTGTAAATTGTTTGATAATTTTGTGTAAAAAACGGATGTATGTGTGAGTGGTTTATATAAGCAATTTTCGGACCAAATAAAGACAAATCAGGGACTAAAACCAATATTTTTAACGAGTCATTCGTAAATTATCCTAAACACTAGACGGTTTTCGATCGATTGAAATAAGTCTACAATTTTTTCGAAAATTTCCAGAAAGATGGGTATACCAACCGAAAATTTTCGTAATGGTCAAAACATCTGTTCACAATTGCACATGGGATCATGTCCCGTTTTGATCCTTATGTAATTTTGGATGGATTCCGAATGATGTTTTCATTCGCAAATTTTCATATGGACTACGGATAAATTCCTCTAGTTGTTGCAATCTGTCCGTAATCCATTCGGAAATTTTCCGACGGTTGAGCCCGTTCGAAAATTTTGTTTGGAAATGATAATTTTCTTGTAGTGATTGTCTTAAGGTTTGGCCAATTGCGTATGGCCTGGATATTTTCTTCATCGATGTGTATTCCCTGTTCACTAACAAAAAATCCTAAGAATTAGTACAAAAAACATATTTCATAAAATTGCCATACAACGTTTTGCTTCTTAACACGTCTAAAACTGAACATATATGCCTTATATGTTCTTTTAAGGTCTTGTTGTACATTAAGATATATCAAAGTATACCACCACGAATTTCCCTATGAATTTCCTAAAAACATAGTTCATTAACCTCATAAATGTGCTTGGTGCATTGGTAATATCAAAATGCATGACTAATCATTCATAAAGTCCTAGCTTCATCTTATAAATATTTTTTCCATTCATCATCCTCTTTGATGTGAATTTGAAGGTATCCACTCTTCAAATAAATCTTAGAAAACATAGAAGACCTATGCAGTTTGTCCAATCTATAATCTAAATGAGGTACAGGGTGATGATACTTTATCGTGATGTTGTTGATTGCTCGACAATCAACACACATGCACCATGTGTCATCCTTCTTAGGCACGAGTATATTCAGTACAGTACATGAGGACATATTTCTCATACATATCCTTTCTCCATGAGCTCATTAACTTGCTCTTCGAGCTCCTTAGTCTCCTCGAGATTGATTATGTATGCTAGACAATTTGGAATGCTCGCTCCATGTACAAAATCAAATATGTGTTCAATCCCACATAGTGGAGGTAACCTGTTGGGTGTTTATTTGGGAAACACGTCTTCAAAATCCTGCAACAAACTAGCCAAAGAAAGGTGAACTCGTTAGTGAAATACAACTCCTTGAACAAAAGTACAAATATTGGCTAGTTCGAAAGCTAAGCCTTCTTGAATTCGCTTACTCTCATTGAAATAAATGTTTTGCTCATGGGTTGTCTCTCGAGTGTCCGTTTCTAGATCTCTCACAAGACCTCATTGTTTTTGTGAGCAACCTCATGGTCACTCATAGAAGACTTTTTTCTCATTCTTTAGTAACCGCACCTAATCTTCAAATACTTCCTTCGATGTTGGTGGAATTAGTCGAATGTGTCGTCTTTTAAAAGTCGAAAAAGTAAATTTTTGGTGAACTTGCCATGTTTTGCTCTAGTGTTTAACAACCATGGACGCCCCAACAAGAGGTGTCCCGTGTACATTGGTACAACATCACATAGCACCTCATCCTTGTGCTTCCTAATACTAAACTCAACCTTCATAGCACCTCATCCTTGTGCTTCCTAATACTAAACTCAACCTTCACCTGACGGTGAATCTTGGTTTCGTCGTTATCTTTCAGCCATTGGATAACTTGTATGGTTTAGGATGTTTCGTTGTGATCAATCCAACTTCTCAACAAACGATGCACTAGCCACGTTCGTGCATCTGCCTCCATCCAAAATGATGCTACACGCTATCCTTGACAAGCTCGCGCATGTAAAACATGTTATGTCTTTGTCCGATGGCTTCTTTTTTAGCTTGTAGATTTTATGTTCTACATGCTACTAACACCTCGCCTTTTACTGCCTCATACTCTTCACATTCTTCTCCTGAATCAGCCACATACCTCTAGTTTTGCGACTCATCTTCCTCTGATGTAGTGTCTTATCCTTCATCAGTAGTATTATCATAGCCTTCTTATTCGGATAGTCATGAGCAAAGTGACCTCGACCCATATACTTGAAACTATGAGTATAACGGTTTCTTAAGGTTGTGTCAATGTTAGTTGCTTGTTTAGGTCATGATACCTTCATTTTTTCCTAATTTGATTAGCTTCAGGCCAATAGTTAGAAGAGTTATCGTACCTCTAATAATACTTTGCCTTTTCTCTTCATGCAAATAGTCTTCCATGTCTACATAATGGTGAGTTTCAACTCTGCTATGTATGTCAGGATTGAGACCACCTAAAATCTGATTTATTGTTTTCTCTCTGTTTTCCTCAATGTTCATCCAAATTATCAAGAAGTACATCTTCTTGTAATAGTCTTCTACGTTTCTATTACATTGCACCAATCAATTTAAATATTTATTGACGTCTAGATGATAGTGAAAAGGTACAAATAGACGCCTCATGATGATATGATTTTTTTCTCAAGTGATGATGGCATGCTTTCCATTACGCCTTCAAGAAAGCATGAGTTGATCCCACCATATCACTCTATAGTCACTAAATTTAGTTGATGTCAATTTTACCTTCTTCAGTTTGGAGTATTTATGATAATAAAAAAATCATCTATGAATTCTGCTCCCACACTAAATAAGCTTTTACATTGATCCGAACAATGAACGTAGAAATTTTCATCTTGATGTTGCTGATATCATCTTCGATTCTATCCATCACACGTTAGTTGTTAATCATGAGATTATCATATTCACCGTTGAATTTATACCTTTATTTTGGTATATCTGAACTATCAAACTATAGCAAGAGATTCGTCAACCGCACATCGTCAGCCACGAGTTTTCATCGGACGAGAGAGAATCACATATCGACAAAAGCATAGATCCGATGATCAAGAGTAATCGTAATCTAATGGCTAAAACAGATAAGCCATACAGAAAGTCCGAAGACAATCCGACTGCAGAAGCATCGTTTCGATAATACCACAGATCCAACCACCAAAAATGAATCTTGGGCAAACATAAAGGAATTGAAACAGACGAGAGGAGCGGACAAGGGCGGGTCATATCAATCGTTAACTGAGAAAGAAAAGAGTAATCTAAAGGCTGAAAAAATGGCTCAAGACTGCAACAAATCCCATGGCCAAAATAACGCCAACACACATACATACGCAATCGGAAGGACAAATAGACGACGCTGTACAGTTTTAGTAAGATTTACAACCCTCTTATCGACGGAGTAACTATTTTCATCATTATAGTGAAATCATTATATTACGCATATAACAAAAAAAAAATCATCTCCATTGCATTTCTTACTGATAAATACGTACATTTATTACCATTTGTTATATAATATTTTGATACAAACTCGCAAATAAATTGAGGTTTTCATTCCGTTTCCAGAAAAAAAAGGAACTCTTACCAAATTAAACTTAGTAAAATAGTTGATTTTGTTGGCTGATTTGTGATAGGTCTATAAAAAACATATAATTAAGCAATAACTTATATGTATGAAGAATTGTGAAATTAGTATTGATTTATTTCACGGAGAAGGGAGAAATCAGAGATACGTTATTTCTCAAATTCCATGTGGCACACATTATTTGTTGTCATGAAACATTGATTATTGTTACCATAGTTTTTAAGGCCTTTGGGAAGTGGGCATTGCAAGGGAAACTCCACTCCCACTTGGTAAATCTTTCCACTGTTGTGTCACTGTTTTTATCTGCGTATAAAAGTTAACTCCTGCTTTCCCTGCAGTACCGAATATATTCAGTTTTGTGGTCTATAAGCTTTTGACAATATGTTTTTGTGGTTTAAAAATCCGCATTTAGATGAGTTCTTACCGTAGAAGTTAAGATCACCAGCGAAGGATGCCTTGGACCCGGTAAACGAGAAGAAGGGCAACGGAACTGGGATAGGAACGTTAATACCGACCTATATTGTATGCATGAGAATCCGATTTTGTGTATGAGATCATTGGCACCACATATATAAGGCGTGTGAGAGTTTTTTGGGTTGAGATTGTTACCTGGCCTGCTTCGATTTCCATCTGGAACTTTCTAGCGGCCGCACCTGATGTCGTAAAGAGTGAAGCCCCATTCCCGTACCTGTTGAGGACGCAGAAATCTAAGTGTAATCGGTGTGTTACAGAATATGACGGAATTAGCATACGATAAAAGGGAGAAAGAGTTAATTACTTGTTCCTGTTGACAATATCTATGGCCTCTTCAAAGCTTTCGGCCTGAATATACCCATGAAGGAGAATCAATGAAGAGATCAGAATGTGTTACATTATAACAAAATAGAACGTGTTATTGTTAGGTTTTGATCTGACCTCCATGCATATATTCAGATTAGTTTTTCGGGGTTTTCAACGATAAACAATTATAGAAACAATTTCGTACCTGTGACCTCCATGCATATGAGAACGGGGCCAAATATTTCCTCCTGAGAAGAGCAAAAAAAAAAAAGAGAAAGAGAAATTTTTATGCAATTGAATCTGTAACAAGTACAGAATATTTACTTGAAGAACACAATATTACCTTGTAGCACTCCATGTCAGGAGTGACACCAGATAAGATGGTTGGACCGATAAAATTTCCTTTCTCGTACCCTGGGACCTGTTTGTCACGAGAAAAGATTTTAGACATTTTCCTATCTGTCAGGCTTATCCTTCTTTTCAAGATTATTCAGACTTAATCCTAAACCAATAAAATGAATTATCAATCCGGCAAAACAACTTAAGACATCTAAAAGTCAGTTTTTCGAAGAAAATAGAGGGTAACGCCAAGAAACTTGCAAATTCCGCGACTTGAGATGTATTGCTAGCAATAGCAGTAAACAAGGAGACTATGTAGAATACCACTATATTTCTTCCATCAAGCAGCAATTTAGCACCGCTGTCAACACCTGATTGGATCAATCTGCATATCCGTTCTTTGGCCTGTTCAAATAAAACTCATTAACCGGTAAATAGGGTGAAATGAACCATACAAGTATACAGAATCAAAGGCTCGTTATAACATCATTTAAATCAACATGAGACATGAACTGTTTTACCACAGAGCTTTGGACCGGAAAGTACCTGTTTACTAATAACGGGGCCCAGGTCTGCATCTGGTTCCGTCCCACAACTGACTTTTAGGGCTTTGGCACGCTCAATCAGTTTTTCCTCCCTAGTAGAATAGACAATTTTAAAGTTAATTTCCATACTAAGAAAGAAAAATTAAATTGTCATACAAATAAAAGTCTTCCATATGTTCATAGCTCCGACTCCTGTAACTTTAACACCTTGAAATTCAAATACTCTTCCATTGTTATTACCATAGAGAAAATGTTTGCTCCTACACAAAAACTATATCACAGGTATTATATAAAACTAAAGGATAGGGAGTTCCACAACCATAAGAAAAAAATATCCAGGGCAAGCATGCATGCTGTAATGAGGAAAACGATAATGAGTGTTTGGTGTTTAAGAAGGTAAATGCCTAAATCAAGAAGAGTATTATTAGAATACAGAAAAAAAAAATCAACAAACAGTACCATGCTTGTAATCCACCAACAAAAACAACTGTGCTTAGTGCCATGCATCGTTGTCCAGCAGCACCAAAACCAGCGGCAACTAGAGCATTCAGAGTAGCATCGATGTTGGCATCAGGCAAGACAACTCCATGATTTTTTGCCCCCATATTTGACTGAGCAGATATATCCGTTAGAAACTTAATCTAAAGCGGCTATAGCACACATAAGAAAAATTTTACAGGGCACAAGACGCAAACTGAAGGATGTTTACCTGAACACGTTTGCCTTTAGCTGATGCTCTAGCATATATATGCATTCCAGCCTTGAACAGCACAAGTAGGCATCTTAAGGTAAAACTAAGAAAAACTGAGCTTAAAATAGTAAACTGGACTTGGTACCATCAGTAAGACATTTCCAAGAATTTATGTGTATGATTTGGTTGCCTGTGAAGTAGAGAAGTACAATATATATCTTTCTAGTGACATCATAAGTAGACCAGAAGAATATTTCCTGAAGATTTAATTTCTGTTTTCTGGATCAAAATGTCAAGTAACATCATTCCTTTTTGTCATTCTCTGTTCACCACTGATCTTCAGGAAAATAAGGCAAATATGTTCTTCAACTTCAGGAGAAAAAAAAAAGAGAGCAGCAACAAAATTTATAAACTTACAGTGTTCGAACCAACAAAAGAAACAGCTCTGATATCTTCATTGTCACAGATAGCATTCACAGTATCCTGCCGTAACCATGGAGCATCAGTTACAACTAAGAAAAAAGTATTAAAATAATTCATTGATATCTTTTCTAAACATTTCACTTCTTTTGCACCAATCAGAATGCCCCGGGTACAGCAAAATATTCACCTAGCTAACCTCCGGGGAAACATTCGCATACCAACTATATGGTTCAGATTCTAGACACATTGAAACTATAGCAAGGGCAGAAAATTAAAACCAAAGCCTACATTGGTGCCATGAACAATATTTAGAACACCATTAGGCAGTCCAGCTTCCATTGCCAGCTCTGCGAGCAATATAGAAGCACCTGGAGAAAACATAAAGTAAAATCCATGACCAGTTCCACGTGTAAAGAAACGTCCTTTAATGCCAAATAGATGAGGTAAGCATGAGAGTTTTAAAACTCCAACAATAGACTTCTTGTTAAATACAGGAATTAGAAGGTTCTGATGCCACAAGCAAGTACGAAAAATGTGGCCCCTCTTACATTGTTTTGGAAAAGTATACAGTATTGTAGTTATCATAACACTTATTTTGAGATAAATAAACTCTAAATATGATAATGTTCCAAAAGAAATTAAACTCTACCATTATCGTCAAAGTACTAGCAACCTAACAACATTTGTTACTACCAGGAAACATAAAAATACATAAACATATTAGAAAAACCAAACAAAACAGGAAATAATTTAAATTTGGAGTGAGGGACATTAAACAATGATGTGAGAATTTTAAATTTGTTTCATTTTGTTTTTTTTAATATGTTTATTAACTTGCATAATATTTTTATACAAATGATTCATTTAAAGGGGTTGTAGCTTAACGTTAAGGGAGCATTGGTTCAGACCCAAGATGTCCTGCTACGAAGGGGCCCCTCACTATCCTTTTCATGACAATTGTTCCACCAAATATTCTGCTAAATGGGACCCCAAACCATATACATTTGGCACTTCCCAAGGCAACAGCTTTGCTGGCCTGTCCACAGGGAATATATGAAATCTAGCCCAAGATTCAGAATTGATCCAGTGAGGAACGATTTGGTCACAAAAATCCAGACTGCTTCACAATCAAAGCACTAAAATTAACAAGGACATGATGGCCTGTTAACAAAATTGAATGGTAAAATGCCTGTAATAGTTGTGCACAGAACAACTTATTCAAATAAGTTAACAGAATAAGCGTCTAACAGAAGAGCATTTTACCAGGATCCTTCTCTGAAGGCTTTAAAACATATGTATTACCACAGGTTACTGCAATGGGAAACATCTGCAGAAACACATAAAGAATGAATGTTCACACTTCAGTCAACTTAAGGATGTATAAGGTTCTTAGACAAAACAGAAATAAAAATGAATCCAATTGCTGCAAAGAATATCGATATAATAAGGTTTCAGCCTGTTACCCATAGGGGAATCATTGCTGGGAAATTAAAGGGACAAATGCCAGCACAGACACCTAGTGGCTCCCTAAGACTATAGGTGTCGATTCCATTTGATACATTGGGGACATATTCACCCATCTGTAGTGTTGCCATTCCACATGCATGCTCCACAACCTCTGTGTAACAGTAAAATCAGTTTCATCATCTGCAAGCACCAAGTGCACTTGCATAAATCAGAACACCGAAACTCGAATAAAACTGACCTAGCCCTCGGAAGACGTCACCCTGAGCATCCTTTAAGGTCTTCCCTTGTTCAGTTGTAATGTTCATCGCAAGCTTGTCCTATGGAACAATTCAAAAGATTCATGCAAAGCCATGTACCAATAGCACAGTTCAGTACAGACAGGATACAAAACCAAACCAAACGGAACCAACCACTTACCATGTTTTGGCGTATAAGCTCTTGAAACTTTAACATGACACGCTGGCGGGTCGTAATTGGTGTGTTTCGCCATGATGGAAAAGCTTGTTTTGCAGCAGATACGGCTGCTTTGAACTCTTCGTTGGTAGTTAAAGGAACTTGTGAAACAACCTCTTGTGTGGCCTATAGTGAATGAAAAATACTTCAAATCTTCATAGATTCTTACAGATTTTAGTACAAAATCAATTATAAACACACTGGAAAAGCATGACTAATGAGGCAGCTTACAGGATTTATCACATCAATAAGGGATGATGATTGAGAGTCAACAAAAGAGCCCCCAATAAGATTTGGTACCCTCTGAACACATCAACAAGATCAAAATCAATACAGCCAACATTAGAGAACCCTGTCAACACATCTTTTACCAGAAGAAAAATCAGCTAGGATTCAGAAACAAAATGTTGTGGGTTCAAACTTCTCTTTTCTAATACACAGAAACATGAAAAACAATCACATAACAGAGCAATAAGATGATCTTGATCGATTCAGGGAATCAAAACTTACACCCTTTACGAATCAAAATTACAACATAAAATCTATCTAACATGGCTTACCTCAGCTACTGTTTATAAAACACACGATTGTTCAATTTTTTATGCATCTCAATACGATAAAAACATCAACCTAAAGCCAAAGAGCTAGAGTCATGGTACAATATAACTGATCGAAACAATCAACTTATTCAAAGCTCATTTGCTCTGTCACCTGTTACGGTTATCTCTGCAACCAAGTAAAGTGAACAGATGAGGTAAGGAAAGAAAAAAAACTCACCGGAGTCTTCCGCTGGTGAGAAGAGGGTTCCGCCGACGTGGAGAAACCACAGCTCCGGCGAGCTAGGATCTCCGGCCTAAATGACCTCAGATTCTTCGCTGAAAATACAATTCAAACCGAACTGAATAAACTCCAGATTCCTACTTCGTCTATGAAATCGGACTGAACACGAGAAAAGAACTGGATTATTACCATGCGGAATCAGAAATCGAGGCAACATCTTCGTTTCTCTCGCCGCGTCGTTCGTTTTTGTTTCTCCTCTGGTTTGTGTATTTTACGAATTTGGCAGACCATGAGCAAGAAATGCTGCTGACTCAACGATGATGCAGCTCCAAAATAGGTAGGTGATACCAGATAAGCAATTACGTTAAACAAATGAAAAAAACGTTAATTATATTGAATATGTTAAAAAATTAAATATAAATCGTATGGATATATATATATATATGTATATGTAGTGTGTGTATAATATATATATAATTAAGAAGTAAATAGTATATATATAATTAAGATATTTATAAATATTATATATAGATATATTTATATATAAAAAGTAAATAATAAATTAAAAATAGAAATTATCAAAATAAATCGAATGTAGAATTAAAAGAAGATTTTGTTTTTGTAAGGAGAGTTTTTATAATTTTGATGTGTTTACAAGATGGAAGGAAAATATCTATTTATAGATAAAAATTATCAATTTGTAAGAATAAAAAATGATATAATTTGGTCATCAATTTAGACATTCATATTTTAATATTTTTTTTGAATGTTTATTGATTGATTCGTTAAAAACTTTATAATGGAAAAAACCTTTGAGATAAAAAACCATGACGAAGTAAAAAGAGTGTAGCCATAAAATAAACTCCTCTTCGAGTTGTCAACCCTTTGTTTCTTCACAACCTTCGAAAGGTGATCTTGATATTCCGAATGTGTTTTCTCAATGTTGAAATAGGAAGCGTCTTTGTGAATAAGTCCATTACATTTTCACATGATCGAATGTATTGAACATCAACTTTTTTTTTTCTCGAGCTCTTGAGCATATATGAAAAATTTTGGAAAGATATGTTTTGTTCTGTCACTTTTGATATATCTTTCCTTTGTTTGAGCAACGTATGCAACATTATCTTCATATAGTATCTTTGGATATTAGTTGATAATCCACATGTCTCTTGTATGTGTCGAGTTAAAGTTATGAGTCACACATATTCTCTACTCGTTTCATGAAGTGCTCTATGACTTCAACATGATTTGAAGATGTTACAACTAGTGTTTGAATCTGTGAATGCAATTATATTGATGTCCCTCCAATTGTGAAAACATATCCTATTTGTGATCTAGCTTTATGAGGATCTGATAAATAATATGCATCTGTAAAACCAATCAACTCTCGATTGGAATCTCTAGAATAAAATAATCCTAAATCAATCATCCCATGTAAATATCGGATAATATGTTTAATCCTTGTCCAATAATGACATATAGGGGATGAACTATATCGTGAAAAGAGTAGTAGCAAATGCTAAATCGGGACGAATGCAATCTGCTAGATAGAGAAGAACCCCTTTTTCACTCATATATGGTACTTATGGTCCAAGCATATCTTCATTTTCTTCACAAGGACGAAATGAATCCTTTTCAACATTTAAAGACCTACATACCATTGGAGTGCTTAATGGATTTGCTTTATCCATGTTAAAGTGTTTTAATACTCTCTTTGTATAATTTGATTGATGTACAAATATATCATTCGTTAGATGTTCTATCTGTAAACCAAGACAAAACTTTGTTTGTCCAAGGACTTTCATTTCGAATTTCTCTTTCAAATAGTTTCGAGCATTTTCAATCTCCTTTGAGGTTCCAATTATATTCAAATCATCAACATAAACAATTATAATTACAAATCCACTTGTTGTTTTCTGAATAAACACACAAAGGAAAATAGGGTTATTCATAAATCCCTATTTGATAGATATTCATTTAGACGATTGTACCATATGCGTCCAGATTGTTTCAAGCCATATAAAGATCAATGCAATTTGATTGCATACATTTTTTTAGGTTTTGAGTTTGATGTATTCCATTCTTAATCCTTCAATGATTTTCATGTATATATCATTATACAAAGATCCATATAGACATGTTGCAACCACATCCGTAAGGTACATATCTAAGGTGTTAGATGTTGTTAAACTCATCAAATATCTAAATGTGATTGCATCCATAACAGGGGAATATATTTCCTCATAATCAATTCCAGGTCTCTTGGAAAACCCTTGTACGATAAGGCATGCCTTATATCTCGTGGCCTCATTATTTTCATTTCTTTTCTGTACAAAAATCCATTTGCATCCAACTGGTTTAACACCACTCGGAGTTTGAATGATGAGTCCAAATAAATTTCTTTTATTTAATGAGTCTAATTCTATTTGCATAGTTTCTTTCTATTTTATCCAATCATGTGTCTTTTGACATTCTAACTCTGACATTGGTTCTAAATCTTCACTATCATTTTCAATTTCTTTGGATACATAGAAAGAGAATATTCCATCATTGTCATTTATTTCATCTCTTCTTATAATATTTTCATCATAGATATAGTTTATGGAAATCTCATTGTTCTCTGTATGTTCATGCTTATTTTCTTGATTTTCATTCTGAAGATCATCTTCCTCGTTTGTTTATTTTTGGTTATTCTCTATGATCTGAGAATAATCATCATTATCAAACTTCTTTCTCTTTCTAGTATTTTTATCTTTAGAACCAAGTGGTCGTCCACGTTTCAAGCATGTTGTAGACTCGTTTGAAATTCTTTCATTGTCATGCCTTTTTGGTATTTCTATACGAGTATGTGCATTTACAGCCGGTACATATGATTTTGTATCTTGAGTCGTATCATTGAATCCATCTGGAAGTTTATTTTCAATATTTTGCAAATGTATTATCTTTTGTATTTGCATATTACATTGTTTTGTAGAAGGATCAAGATATAAAAATAATTGTGTTTTCCATGTTAGATCTTGTGAGGCTTGTTTTATTCCTCCTCCTAACGGTCGGAATTCATTCTCATTAAAATGATAATCAACAAAACGAGTTGTGAACACATCACCTATTTGTGGTTCAGGATATCTAATGGTAGATGGTGAATTATAGCCAACATAAATTCTCAATATAGATCTGCATTGTGGGCCCATTTTTGTCTGTTGTGGTGGAGCAATCAGAACATATATTGCACAACCAAATACTTGTACATGAGATATATTGGGTTCTTGGCCATTTGCTAATTGCAGTGGAGAATATTTATGGTAAGCACTTGGCCTTATTTAAATTAGTGCTGTAGCATGTAAAATGGCATGTCCCCAAACAAATATTAGGAGTTTCGTTTTCATTAGCAATGGTCGAGCAATAAGTTGGAGACGTTTAATTAGTGACTCATCCATACCATTCTATGTATGAACATGTGGTACGGGATGTTCAATCTCAATACCAATCGATGTACAATAGTCATTGAAAGCTTGAGAAGTGAATTCATCAGCTTTATCAAGCTTCACATTCTTAATAGGGTGATCGGGGAATTGAGCTCGTAATTTTGTTATTTGAGCAAAAAACCTCGTAAATACAACATTTCGGGTTGATAATAGGCAAATGTATGACTATGTACTTGAAGCATCGATCAATACCATAAAGTATCAAAATGGTCCACTTGATGGATGAATAGGTCCACATATCCACATGTAATCGTTCTAAAAATGATGGTGATTCATGTCCAACTTTGACCGATGATGGTCTTATTATCAATTTTCCTTGAGAACAAGCGTTACAAGTGATCTCATGAGATTGAAATATCTTCTCATGTTTTAATGGATGACCATTGGAGTTTTCAATGATTTTCCGTATCATTATTGAACCATGGTGACCCAACCGATAAATGCCAAATCTTAAATATGTCTTCATACTTTGGGTTGAATGTGGCATATGATTCCATCATTCTTATTTTTGTGAAATATAATCCAGAGGATAAAACTGGTAATATTTCCACAATATATTTCTTTCTAAAAACCATTGTCGTGCTATAAAGATATTCAAGATTTTCATCTTTCATGGTTTCAACATGATAGCCATTTTGGCGAATATCTTTGAAACTTAATAAGTTTCTTTGGCATTATGGAGAGAACAATGCATCTTATATGATAAATTTTGTCCCTCCGGACATTATAAAATTTACTTCTCCACATCCCTTAATTATTTTTGCACTTCCAGATATCGTATTGACATTAGATTCATGTATTCTCAACTTGGAGAAATATTTTTATCTTTCAATATTGTATGTGTCATAGCACAATCATCTAGATATATGCCATCATCATTGATGTTTAATCGTAACATATTTTGTGTTACTTTGATCCGATAAAGATATAGATGGATCTAAAAATATGAAGCAAACGTTGCATATAATATATAACAATGTACCAAAATATTATAATAAAAGATAATATAATAAAACTTAAAAATAAATAGCGAAAGAAAAATACATTTGAAACTAATAAAACAAGCTAAGTCTTAAAATGAGACAATGATAACAAAGAAATTCATGTCGAAATCTCATTTTCTTTGCTCATCTTCATTATTAGGTTGATACATGAAATCTGCAATGTCTAGGTGCATTCCATCTTTGTCGTCATCCAAGACATCGAGATCATCAGAGACAAAGTTTGTTTGAACACTTTTGCCTTATCCGTT
This sequence comes from Gynandropsis gynandra, assembly GCA_036759665.1. Classification (NCBI taxonomy): domain Eukaryota; kingdom Viridiplantae; phylum Streptophyta; class Magnoliopsida; order Brassicales; family Cleomaceae; genus Gynandropsis; species Gynandropsis gynandra. The sequence goes on from CM071874.1 coordinate 27,897,148, forward strand.
AGTGACTTCTGGTATAAATCAACAAAATGTATTGGTGTACGACACACTTGGGACCAATGTCCGTTCATACCGCATCAATTGTATATTGTATCTTTTCGCTTTTTAGTCATGTTTTCATTTTCAATCACTCGATGATCTTTCCTTTTAATTTTTTTTTGTGTTTGAAATTATTTGGTGGATTGCTCCAACCTTGTCCTCTAACATATCCATTTCCACGATCGCGACCATGTCCATGGTTTCGACCACGACCACGTATATATCCACGTCCACGACCATGCCAGTGGTTATAATGTGATGAAGTCGCATTCGTTTCATAAAATGGTGCAGAACTAGTTGGACAAGCATGATGATTTTTCATTACTAGCTCGTTTTATTTTTCTGTAACGAGGAGAAGCTGTAACAATTCGCGGTAGGTCTTAAAATCCTTCGCACGATATTTTTTTGTAAAATTACATTATCATCATGGAATGTCGATAATGTTTTATCCGACTTATAATAATCACTTATCTTTCTCCACATAATTCTATTCTGGAGATTATTTCGAATAAACAACAAATAAATATTCATAAATGTTAATATATTGATAGGTGGTTGAACCCATAGAATTATATAGTATAATATATTATGTCAAGAACTTAGTCCGCAATGTCTTTATAATATGATATATATTTATATTATGACCGAGATATATATTCCACAAGGTCTATATATTTGTTTACTTGAAATCGAATCCAAAATCGATTGAAAATCGAGATCCTAAAAAAAAATAAAAATAATACATGTAACGTATAATATTATATTTTTTTCTTCTTAATTAATTAGAATGATCTTGCTGATAACGTGTTATAAAAATAAATATAGATCGATGAATATATATATGTATATGTATATAATATTATTAATAATAAGAATAATATATATTATGTATAATATATATATAATTAAGAAGTAAATAGTATATATAAATATATATATATATATAATATATCTAAATCTAAATACTAATAAAAGGTAAGGTCTTGTGAATAGTATAAAAGGACAAATGTTATGTTATTATTGGTCAAAATCAATTTTTTGTTTATGTGTCATTTTCTCAACCGTTGGATGTTAAAAAAATTACCTCGTGATTTTAAGTCATATTAACCATTGATTAAAAAAATGTCTCCATCCCCATTCACTCTTCACCTGGATCTAGATCTATCTCTCCTTTGCTCTTTCCTTTTACTGTTACTTCCAGTAGAGGTTGGTCATTTTTCTCCATCATCTTCTCTACATTTCATCTTCGTTTCTTCTCATCTCCAACTCACGATTTCTTGCTTCCGCACAAATGCCTTTCTTCTTCCCTTAGATCCATTCTTCTTCGCTTTTTCCCTTCACTGCCACTTTATCGAGCTGCTCCTCTCACCAAGTCGTGGCGAGCAGACGCAACGAGGCGAGAAGCAACAGACGCAGCGACGCGAGGAGCAACAGACGCGGCAACGCGAGGAGCAACAGACGCGGCGAGGCGAGACGATGGGAAACAGACGTGACAAGGCAAAACGATGAGCAGTAGGCGCAGCGAGGCGAGGCGATGAGCAATAGGCACGGTGAGGCGAGGCGATAAGCAGCAGGCGCGACGAGGCGAGGCGATGAGTACCAAATGCGATGAGGCAAGTCGGTGAGGCGATGAGCAGCCGAGTTGGCATGTCACTACAAGAAAAATAGGATTTCAGGATTGAATTTACGGACTAAGTCAACCGTCCCTAAATTTAGGGACGGATTAGGGACGATTTAAGGACGAAATAATAAATTCATTCCTAATTCGTCCGCAAATTTACAGACCGCAGAGTAGTCCCTAAGTCGTCCGTAATTCGTGATGGATTCGGGACTAATTTTAAGGCCGTCCACAATTTCCGGTCGTCCGCAATTTGCGGACGGCTGAGCAATCCGTCTGCAAATTGCGAACTGTTTGGGGATAACTTGGTCGTCCGTTCGGAAATTGCGGACGAATTCACAAACCGTCTGCAATTTCCGGACGTATTCGGGACGGTTCGTCGGGAAATATTCATCTCAGTCCGCAATCCGTCCAGTATCAGTCTTAAAATTTTCTATTTAATCTCTCATATTCTACCCGTTTCTCACACACAAATCTGATATATTTCTCTTTATATCTTGTTATTGTTTCTGATTATAATGGCATCGTCGTCGAGATCAAATATTTTCGTTTCGAGACAGTGGATGTATAGAAGAATTGATCCGGAAACTTAAGTGTATCGAAGGAGTTTGTAGAAGGCCTTACACAGTTTATGGCGGTGGCGATAAATCAACAAGTTTATAGAGAAAACGGTAAGTTGTTTTTTCCATGCATAAAATACAAAAATGAAAAATTCGTTAATGAGAAAACCGTTTGGAATCATCTCTATTTAAGAGGGTTTACTCCAAATTATTTTATTTGGTTATCTCATGGAGAGAATTTTGCACCACGACCCAGTATTGTTATTGAAAATTTTAGTAGGGGTATCGTAAATCATGAAGTGTCTCAGACTTTTCAAGATGTAGAAAACCCTTATGTAGAAATGGTGCAAAATGCATTCGTCGAAAGAAACAAAGATGAAAATATTAAAGAAGATCCGAATGAAGAAGCAAAAACTTTTTTTGAAATGTTAGAAAGTGTTAGGCATCCACTTTATGAAGGTTGTAGAAGTGGTCTATCACGTTTGTCTTTATCTGCGCGATTGATGAATTTAAAGACTGAAAATAATCTTTCTCAGAATTGCATGGATTCTATATCGTAATTAGTAAGAGATTATTTGCCGTAGATTAATGTAGTCGAGTCATATTATGAAACAAAGAAGATGATGAGATCATTGGGTTTATTGTCGTATCAAAAGATTAATGTTTGCCAAGACAACTGTATGATTTTCTGGAAAGAAATTTCGAATTTGATCAATTGTAGATTTTGTGGAAAAGATCGATTTTATTTGACAAGAAATGGAAAATCGATTTCGTTTTTTCGCTTGTGGTATTTACCAATTACAGACAGGATAAAAAGATTGTATCAATCGGAGAAGACCACAAGCGACATGAGATGGCATGCCGAGCATTCAAGTCCTGACAGAGAAATGTGTTCAGATAGTACATTTTAACAAGGTATATCCTGATTTTGCAGCTGAGAGTCGAAATGTTTATTTAGGCCTTTGCACTGATGGTTTTAATCCATTCGGGATGTCTGGAAGAAATTATTCGTTGTGGCCAGTTATTATGACACCGTATAATTTACCACCAGATATGTGCATGAAGCGTGAGTTTTTGTTCTTAACAATATTGATTCCCGGGCCTAATCATCCGAAAAGAAGTTTGGATATATTTTTTCAACCACTAATTGAAGAATTAAAAGAATTATGGAAGGGAATTCCAGCGTACGACGTTTCGAGACAACATAATTTTATTTTACGAGGTGCTCTTATGTGGACAATAAGTGATTTTTCAGCTTATGGTATGTTATTTGGGTGGACAACGCATGGTCGATTGGCTTGTGCATATTGCATGAAGGAAACAAATGCTTTTCAGTTGAAGTATGGACGAAAGACGAGTTGGTTTGATTGTCATCGATGTTTTCTTCCTCCTGATGATACACTACGACGCAACAAAAGGAATTTCAAAAGGAATATTGTTGTGCGGAAATCTCCTCCTCCAGTTTTGACCGGTGAAGAGATATTGTATGAACGACTTCTTGCTTTGGGTATTTCTAGGAGTATAGATTGCGGAGGAAACAATCATCTGAGAATTGATGGTTACAGAATTACCTATAATTGGTACAAGAAGAGCATATTTTGAGATCTGCCGTATTGGAAAAATCTGAAGCTTCACCATAATCTTGATGTCATGCACATAGAGAAAAATTTTATCGATAATATCATCAATACAGTAATGAATGTCACAGGAAAAACGAAGGAAAACATTAAATCACGGAAGGATCTCGCAGAGTATTGCTCATGGAAGGAGTTACATATAAGTGGAGATGGTAAAGCTCCAGTTTCGATATTCAGATTGTCTAATGAGGAAAAATATAAATTGTTGAATTGGTTGAAGGAAGACGTGAAATTTCCTGATGGTTATGCATCTAACATCGGAAGGTGTGTCGATATTCATGGAGGAAAGTTATCAGGGATGAAAAGTCACGATTGTCATGTATTCATGCAACGACTACTTCTCATACGTTTTTCTGAATTGATGGACAAACATGCACACGGAGCAATTGGAGGTAACATGATTATTTTATATAGTATAATTAGTGATTAATAATTTATAGAAATATTAATTGTAAAATAAACTAATTAATATACTTGAATTTTTAGGTATTGGTATATTTTTCCGAGATTTATGTGCGAGAAACTTAAGTGTAGATGTGGTTCGTAGACTTAAAAGTAACATAGTTACAGTACTATTTCTTCGATGTTATGGAGCATATGAAAGTTCATATACGACACGAAGCCGCATTAGGAGGCCCAGTTCAATTTCGTTAGATGTATCCACGAGCGATTTATGTTCCACTTGAAGAAAAAAAAGCCAAACAAAAAGCTCGTCCAGAGGGTTCAATTGTTGAACAATACGTGAATGAGGAGATATTGTTCTTCGCTTCTTACTACTTCGAGCCACATGTTCAAACGTGAAGTAGAAATCCAGACAGATGTTTTGATGGTGGTGTGGCATTTTCATATCCAGTACCAGATGTTCCAGATATATTTTGCGGAGTTGGTCGAACAGCTGGTAAGGCGGAAGAGATATGGCTATCACAACGAGATCTACACATCGCACATACGTATGTTTTACTTAACTGTGAATATCTACGACCTTTTGAAAGGTAACATCCTATAAATATATAGTTTCAATTGCGTATGCGTATTTTATTTGTAATATTAACATAATGTTTCTGACATTTTTCAGGATGTTTGATGATGTATTGAAGAATACATATATGAATATTGATGAATCTCAACTCCAAGAACTTAAAGAAAGAGATTTCTCCACATGGATAAGACAATATGTAAGTAAAGATAGATATATATTATTGTTAAAGGAAGAGATTTCTCCACATGGATAAGACGTTTGTATCGATGATTGTTTCATTTAATGCAGATTGAGATTGACGATCACCCGTTATGTCTACGCGACCTTGTTAAAGGACCAACTCTAAAAGTTACGAGTTGACCAATGTATTTTACACGTGGTTACAACTTTCCTACTTACGAGCACGGAAAATTGAAGTCAACTATGAACTATGGTGTATGTGTGAAAGGTGAAAATTATTGTGAATCGACCGACGAACCAGATTTTTATGGGATTTTGAAAGATATTTTGCAATTGGAATATCCAGGTATTAATACTAATAATCCAAAAAATTTTCGTTCGATACCACGTATGTTATTTTCGAATATGTTGACTTATATTTGCCATTTTTTGTAGGTTACGTCGGTTTAAGAGTGATGTTATTTCGATGTAATTGGTTCGATCCAATAAACGATCGCGGAATAAGAATAAACAAATTAGGTGTCATAGGAATTAATTTTAGGGACGGGCTGCGAGGTTGCGAGGAAACGAAGCTCGGCCGGGAATAAACAAACATTTTCTGGACGGAGGTTGCGGCCCGTCTGGAAATCAAGGACCGATTCCGGACGCGGGTCGCGACCCGTCCGGAATTTGGAGACCATTTTCGGACGCGGGTCGCGACCCGTTCGAAAGTTGGAGACCATTTTCGGACGGGATTCGCGACCCGTCCGGAATATTTAGACTATTTCCGGCGGTCACGCGACCCGTCCAGAAATTCCAGACCGACCTAACCATTTCTACGACACCTAATTTTAGGGACGGGTCACGACCCGTCCCTAAAATTTCCGGACGGAAACAGTGCCGTCTGGAAATGTTGGGTACGAAATCGTCGGGTTTTACGACGATTTTCAGACTAACTATTTCGTCCGAAATTACGGACGGTTTGCGGACTACAAATATCGTATGTATTTGCGGACGGATTGCAGACGGAAATTGGTTGGCGACGCTCATTTGCGGACGATGCGTGCCAGTCCCTAATCCGTGAATTTCTTGTAGTGTGGCCAATCGAAGATGTGAGGTAGCACGGGTGAGTCGAGGCGACAAGTCGAGGGCAACTGAATAATGACGAAGGAAGCAATCTCGTGGTGGAACTATGAAAGAAAATATCTAGGTCATAATTAAGCCGATTTACCCACATTCAAGCAGATAGAGAATTGGTTAAGGAAGTGACAAAATATACCGAGACTTTCTTTCATTTTGTTTTATGGAAATTTAAATTTTGTTTAGTACGGGGAATAATCATAGAAGGTGTCTAAAAATGAAGCGGAAGTTTTTTGGCTAGCTTTCTTCATAGATGAGATTCAGACTTCCACCAATTTTCATGCCTTCCCCTAGATTCTATGCTTGATTCATGGCCGACCTGGATTCCGCACTACTGCTGAGTCGTTGGACTTATCCACCAAGGGATTCGACCATCGGTGTCTTACACTTCTTCTTCGACCCTGCCGAAGCAGTTTTCTGGCGAGTAGCTCTCTATCAACATACTTCAATTCATACATCCTGTTTAGCAGAAAGACGGATATTCCTTGCATTTTATCTATCCCTCTCTATCAAACAAAATGATAAAAAAGGAAGACAAGCTTGCTTCTTAATACCAAAAAATCCCTAAATTAGTAATAGTGTGAAACTTGAAATATTTATTTTAAAAAACTAAATATATTTATAAATTACTGTTTTAAATTTTTTAATATAATAATATGTATACTAAAAAATGTGTTTTTTTAATATTGTTAAAGAATTTAACAAATACATAAAATACATTTAATTTTTTTAAGATAACTTTTTAAAAATATAATTCATTGGATTTTAGACGTTTTATGAATATTTTTTTGTTTTGTCACTTTTCCAACCCTAACAACCATCATTTGTCACAAACACTAACATTGATCTAAACACGGGAAAAGAAGGCTACACAAGAAAAGATCAGTCAACGAAAATACACGATCTTAAAATCCGAGGATAAGGGTTTCCTCGGATAAACGTAAAGCTGGCATTTTGAGAGGGTTAGGAAGAGAAGGAATCATTTCTTATACCAAATCAGCAATCCAGGGAATAGATGTTGACAAATGAAGCTTGATGGAGTTCAAATTGGGAATCGAACAAAAATTGAATCTGGATGTAGAGCAATCAAAAGAAGCTTAGGATTGAGTTTGTCTACACTCGAATTCTCTATCCTATGCACTTTTTTTTCTTCAGTCGCGCGAAACGTGGGTACATACTAGTCTATATATATATATAAAGTAAATAATAAAATAGAAATAGAAATTACCAAAATAAATTGAAGAGATATAATGAAGAGCGAATTTTGATTTTGTAAGTAGATTTTTTATAATTTTGGTGTGTTTACAAAAATGATATAATTTAGCCAGCAATTTAGACATTTATATTTTAACATAATATATTTTTTTTTCCAGAAAGTTGCAATTATTGCTTTTATTTGCCAAATCTGCACAATTTATATTTATTAAATATCTAAATTAGTTACCGTTATTATAATTGATTTGAGATAAGCTTGGACATTCGTATATATCCTTTTGTAAGTATTTTAATTTTGATTGTTTAAAAAGTTTACGGGTTTATATATGTAAGTATTATGTGGCAAAAGAAAAAAAAAAGATGCCATCTGGTTGTTCGGCCGATAGCAATAATCATTGGGAGTGGATACATTATTCGTATCACGGTTATCCAAATTCGTTTTGAATTCGTTCCAAAAGTTAAAATAACTATGGATTTGGATATAATATCAAAATTGAAGTTTATATGGATTCGACCTCCGGTTTAACTAAAAATGATAAATTACCATTATATATTTACCTTAAAATAAAATAAAAAAACCTACATCATTTTATCTATTTGTTTATGTGGTGTCCATTCTATCTTCCTCTCCTTTACCTCTCTATTGCTTTGTCCTTCCATCCCTATCTTATGCCTCTCTTTCATTGTCCTCGTCGTCTCCCCTTGTTGTTGTAGTTGCCATCACTGTCTCAGGTCATCATGTTTTCTTCACTGTCTCGTCTTGTCTAGCCTAACCATTTCTTCTCCGTCAACATATCGTGTTTCTCATCTCGTCTTGTCGTTACACGTCTATCATCGTCTCATCTATACTACATCATTACCTTACCTTTTGATGATTTGTTGTCGGTCTAAATTAAAGAATAGATGTTGAGGTTGAACAATTTATGAATTGTAGTTTTTTGTTCAATAAAATTAATATATATCATTTTATTTTTTATTTCTCTTTTATTTATTATTTTTATTGTACGAGATATGTATGCCATTTTAAAATTTTGTTAAAGTTTTATGGATATCCAAATTTTGGATATCTGAATTTAGATAACGATTTATGTTATGGAAAACAGTCTATTCCCCCTAAATTTTACCACTTTAATCCTATTCCCCCTGAATTTTCCTGCTCATCCTATTCCCCCTAAACTATCATTATTCATCTTATTTCCCCTTAAATTTTAAAAATTCATCCTATTCTCCCTTCCGTTAACTTTCTGTTAATTTTTCTGTTAAATATTTTTAAAACAGCCCATTCCCTCCCAAACTATATAATTTTCAACCTATTCCCCCCCGAACTATATGAATTCCATCATATTCCTCCCGAACTATATGAATTCCATCCTATTTCCCCTCGAACTATATAAATTCTAGTCTATTCCCCCCAAACTATATAAACTATAGCCTATTCCCCCCCGAACTATATAAACTCTAGCCTATTCCCCCGAACTATATGATTTCTCTAAAAATAACATATTTTCTTTAATTTTAATGTGTTATTAAATTTTTTATATTACAAAATATTAAAATAAAAATACTTTAAATTCTAACAATTACAAAAAATTCTATATGATTTTTCTAATAGTAATATAATTTTAACATAACCATATTTCTCCCAATTTTTACTTGATTTCACCGAATTTCAACCCGATTTAACCGAATTTTCACTCTATTTCGCTCAAATTTAATCCAATTTCACCCAATTTCACCAAAATTTAACTCGATTTCACCTAAATTTTACTCGATTTCACCGAATTTCAACCCGGTTTAACCGAATTATAACTCTATTTCACTCATATTTAATCCAATTTCACCCAATTTCACCAAAATTTAACTCGATTTCACCGAATTGCAACCCGATTTAACCAAATTTTACATATATTTCACTCAATTTTAACCCGATTCCACCCAATTTTCACCCAATTTCACTGAAGTTTAACTCAATTTTAACCCGATTAAAATTCGCTCAATTAAAATATATTTAATTAGGGTGAAATTGGGTCAAAATTTGGTGAAATTGGGTCAAAATTTGGTGAAATCGTGTTAAATTTGAGTAAAATAGAGTGAAAATTTGGTTAAACCGAGTTGAAATTCGGTGAAATTGAATAAAAATTGGGTGAAATTAGGTAAAATTTTGGTGAAATCGTGTTAAATTTGAGTGAAATAGAGTGAAAATTTGGTTAAGCCGGGTTGAAATCGGATAAATATGAGTGAAATATAGTTACAATTTGGTTAAATCAGGCTGAAATTCGGTGAAATCGAGTAAAATTTGGGTGAAATTGGGTCAAAATTTGGTGAAATCGTGTTAAATTTGAGTGAAATAGAGTGAAAATGTAGTTAAACCGGGTTGAAATTCGGTGAAATCGAATAAAATTGGGTGAAAATAGGGTAAAAATTGGGTGAAAACAAGTTAAATTTGAGTAAAATTTGGGTGAAAGCGTGTTAAATTTGAGTGAAATAGAGTGAAAATTCGGTTAAATAGGGTTGAAATTCAGTGAAATCGAAAAAAAATTGGGTGAAATTGGTGAAATCGGGTGAAAACGTGTTAAATTTGAGTGAAATAGAGTGAAAATTCGGTTAAATCGGGTTGAAATTCGGTGAAATCGAGTAAAAATTGGGTGAAATTTGGTTATGTTAAAATTATATTACTATTAGAGAAATCATATAGAATTTTTCGTAAATTTAAAGTATTTTTATTTTAATATTTTGTAATATAAAAAATTTAATAACACATTAAAATTAAAGAAAAGAGTGCGTGGGTAATAGGCTGTAAATCATATAGTTTAGGGGGAAATACGCTGTTTTAAAAATATTTAACAGAAAAACTAACGGAAAGTTAATGGAGGGGGAATAGGATGAATTTTTAAAATTCAGGGGGGAATAGGATGAATAATGATAGTTTGGGGGGGGGGGGAATAGGATGAGCAGAAAAATTCAGGGTGAAATAGGATTAAAGTGGTAAAGTTTAGGGGGGAATAGGCTGTTTTCCCCTTATATTATCATATGAGATGGATTCAGATTTGGGTTCGAATATCAATATCCACTATCACGTGGGTATCCATGAGTTTCAACCGACGGAATATCAGATATACCCTCGTAGGGCTAAAACGCTTCAAAAATACCCTTCCCTAAAATAATTATTTAATCGGAAAAAAAACTGGAGAAAAGACAAATTTACCCTTAATTTTCTGAAAACGAGAAAGCCGAACAGTTTTTCGCCGTGAAACCTGTTTAAAAGCCAAGAAAGAACAAGTGATTTCGAACTTGAGAGGGATCGATTCGAAGTTGGCAAGAAGGAAATGGCTAGAATCAGCAGCGGTGGAGAAGAGAGCACGAGTCAATCTTCAATAAGTGTAAGTAGATCGATTTCTAGGGTTTTGGAGGATGTCGAGTCCCAAAATGGTTTATTAATTTCAAATGCGTGTGAGTGTCAATGAGTCGGCTGAGTCTCAGTGAGTTGGTTGAGTCGCAAGAGTCGGTTGTTTCAGTGAGTCGGTTTGGGTCGCGATGGTCGGTTGAGCGTCGATTTCTAGGGTTTGCAGGTTGTCGAGTCCCAGAATGGTTTATTGATTTGAAATGGGTGTGAGTGTCAGTGAGTCTGTTGAGTCTGAGTGAGTCGATTTGGGTCGCAATGGTCGTTTGAGCGTCGCAGGGAGTCTAAGGGTCATTTGAGTCGGTTGTCTCAGTGAGTCGGTTTGGGTCGCAATCGTCGCTTGAGCGTCGCAGGGGGTCTAAGGGTCGTTTGAGTCGGTTGTCTGAGTGAGTTGGTTTGGGTCGCATGTGAGTCGCATGGGTCGCATGGGTCGCTTGAGTCGCTTGAGTCGGTAGAAGTATAATGTATTCTTTAATTAATTGGTCATTTTGTAGGTGGCCCCAAATCCGAAGTTTGTGTATCAATTCACACACATGGACAAAATGCCTAAGATCACCACCAAGTGTTATCCTCACGAGACAATAACGAAGCTGAGAGGAATCTTAGATGAATACGACTTGCATTACTTCGAGAAGGAATCACAATTTAAGCATTTATTCCATTTCCAATGTGATTCCACATTGACTAAGGTTCAAATGTCTATCCTCCTAAATCACTCCGTGATTGTACGGGACAAGAAGGAGTTGTGGTT
>CM071874.1:27974011-28009095 GCA_036759665.1 Gynandropsis gynandra
GTAACGGATGCCCGTTACAAGGTCTCACGAATTCATTTCGACGGTTGGACCTCGAAATTAACAATATCAACGGTCATCCGTTGCAATTTGTAACGGATGTCCGTTACAATGGGTAACGGATGACCGTCAGAATATTTTCCCCCGGTTTCTAACGGTCTTGCAACGGATATGTCCAACGGATATTATCCGTTACAATCCGTCGCAAATTGTTAACGGATTTTTAACGGATTTTGTAACGGCAATTTTCCGTTAAAATCCGTTAAAAATTCCAACGGAATTGCAACGAATTCTCTCCCGTTGAAAGCATTAACATATCCGTTGCTATCCGTTAGAATTTGTTTCCAATGGACGGATCCGTTGCCCCGTCCGTTGGAATTAGCGTGTTTTTTTGTAGTGGACAATGCGGTTCATCATGCCTGCCCGTGCATGTATATGTCCGACCAAGTTTACATCTTGCCCATTCCTTATCCGTTTCTCGTCCCTTTTGCTCAATTGTTATCCTCGATGTTCGTCGTTTATCCCGTGTATATTCTTTCGCTTCGAAATGAACCAACTAGGTATTAAAATCTGTAAGAACATGAAAACATGAAAACAAGTAAAACGGATACAAAATCACACGTAAACATCGTAACTATTATCATAAAAGTCTCTAAAATCATGCGAGAAATGTGTACGAAAACGAGATGATCATTCTCTCTAATAAAATTTAGTCAGAAAAGTTTATTATATTTACTCTCAAAGTGAAACTGTGAAGATGAATACAAAAACAATCAAATACAAAAGAAAAAGAGATACACGAGTAAAAGGTACATAGATTTACGAGTTCATAAAATAAAAGTGATCTATTTTATATATTGGAAAAGGGAGTAGAATATTTATCGAGAAGAATACACTAAGATTACATTATATAATTCTCTTTTTTTCTCTTGCAATTTATCGCACATAAATGACTACCTTAACTTTGCAATTCGAATTCCACAAAAAATTGGGGAAAGAAGGACATTCAACTTAACCAACTAACTTCCACTAACCTTGATTCAAAAAAAAATGTGTAACTATTCGATATTTTTCCTCTAAAAATCCGCTTAAGCAAACCCAACATTGCTAACAAAGACCACAAGTTCAAATGTTTCAACAACTTAAAGAACCCAATTCTCCACCTCTACACATCTTGAAGTTATTTCAATCTAAATACCTTGAGTTTCTTCCAATAACCTTACTGAATTTAATGCTTACTAAAACTTTAATGTAAGTAAACTTTTGGTGATATATATCAGATGGATTCATTTAATTGGATATCTTCATTACCTTTATCGATCCATTTGGAATTACATCTCTAATGGAATGCAATCTCATCTTAGTATATTTGGTTCTCTTGATGTAAAACAGATTAAAGTTTGAAAATCACATAAAACTCTCTCTAATTCTTGTTGACAGTCGAACTACTTCAACAACCCTTTCATCCAAATTGCTTCTTTGAAGGTATTTGTGAATGCAACATACTCTGGATTTTTTGTCAACAATTTACCTACACGTTGACGTTTTGATCTCCAGCTCAAACTGTTCCAACTTACTATGAAAACGTACCTTGAAACAAATATTATTTTATCATGATTTAATGTGTAGTCAGCATCCCAAAATTCTTGAAGTTTTCTACCTAACGCATTAGTGTATATCAACTTAACATTCAAATTTCTTTCAAAATATCGTAATATCCATTTTTACAACTTCCAAATATTGCTTATCAAGGTTTGCTTATAAATCGACTTGCCATGCCTACACTATAAGACAAATAAGGAAGTGTTGCTATCGAGGCATACATTAAGTTTCCTACAACAATGCAATATGGTACTCCCTTTATAAATCCATGTTCAATATCCTCTTGTTCTTCAAAATGTGATCTCAAACCTGTTTTAACTCTCTTACATAAAGCCGTTATGTTTTGATTCAACATCTTCTTCATATACGTACTCTAAGAGAACATGATTATCCTTTTGTTTGTCTTTAGTAATTTAATACCCAATATTCTACTATCAGCTCCATGTCCTTCATCTTAAATTTGTCAATGTGAAGTTTCTTTAAATTGTTTAATTCTTCTATGCTATTTGCATCCATAAGTATCTTATCAATATATATTAATAAATAAATGAATTTATATCTTATGAAATATTTTAGATATAAATTTTCTTTTTGAATCCCATATGTAACATATAACCATCAAATCTCATATTTCATTGTCTCGATGATTGCTTGAGACAATACAATATTTTGGTAGAAGACAATCATGATCCCTCTTCAAATTGTTCTCAAAACATTTTGGTTAGTTCATAACAAGGTACTCCTTTTAATTGTTCATGTAGAAATATAATCTTTACATTCAATTGTTCGAACTCCATATCCTCTATGCATCTCAAGATAGAAAGATCCTCATAGAAGTGTGCTTGTCTACTAGTGGAAACACCTATGTGTAATCCACTCCAGCAACCTACATATGTTTTTTAGCAACTAATCTGGTTTTGAAAATTAACCACTCAACACCAAGAATCCTAGGTTTCTTCTTGAAAACCCATTTACATCATGTTACTTTCTTCCCTTAGGCCTAGAAACTAGTTTCCATGTTGTTCTTTCTCCATGGGAACCATTTTGCATCCATTATTGACTTCTATGGTGTTCATTCCTTGCCTTTCCTAGTTTTTTATATGTTTTAGGTTTTTCCATCTTAATGTCTTTGGCTATATTTAATGCAAAGAACACATTTTCAGTCGTAGCATACCATTCAAATACCTTTATTATTCTTATTCTTCTTTTGTCGTTAGTAATTTACATACAGATCCTCATCCTCTTGAGATTCTTCATTTCTAAATTAAATTTCAAATCTATGATTTGCAACTGTTTCACTTAAGGTGTTTTCTTTGCTTCAACTCCACCTTCTTCGGAACATTTTCTATTTAATTAAAACTCAATCACTTTCACTCTTGACTCATATTGTGTATGTACCTTCTCATGTTTTTAGCTAAAAAAAATATTGAGTGTTTTCTCTTCATGAATCAAAACATCCCTAATGATACAAAATGTATTCTCTTCTAGTTACTAAACTTTGTAGCTTATTACCCTTAAAGGATTTTCAACAAATACACCTTATGAACCTGTAGATTTAACTTTCTTTGATCAATGTGCACATATGTAAATGATCGAAATACTCAAGTGATTATAGTTTAGTTATGTTCTAGTCCATACCTCTTCATGTACTTTATGTTCAATGGTGGTTGATGGAGATCTTATAATTATCCTAAATTTGATTGCGCAAGCATGCATATTACGTTATGTATTATCATTTGGTCAATTCTTTTTGTAACTCCACTTTGCTGAGAAATGTATGATAGTGTTTTGTGTCTAACAATGTCCCTCTTTACAAAAAAAAAATTATACTTTAAATTGTAGAATTCTAACCCATTATTTATTCACAAATTTTTGGATTTCCTTTATGTTTGCCTTTAAATTTGAATTCTCCACTCTTTGAACTTCTATCATGCTTCACTCTTCCAAAAACCCATAAGTCAGAATGTATGTAATGGAGTTTATCCTTGGTTAACATGTTTACCCAAATTCAAATTATGAATATGTGATTCCCAAAGAATTCAGTCCAAACTCTCTCTCTTTTTCTCTTTCAACAACCTTTTTTGCTAACACCTCAAGTCCATTCATCTTTATGTATAACTAATCTTTCAACGTCCGTTTATTTGTCCCTTAATGACTTTGTGCACACTTATTTGAGATTAATGCCATAGTCCTTGATGATGAAACATCCAAGAGACAACAAATTTCCATTAGTTCTTGAATATATCTAATATTAGTCAGAACTTGTCAAGCCCATCATTAGCATTATTTCTGTAAATCACAACCTCTTTTGCGTTAACATGTTTTTATCCGTTAGCACTTTTTCTTCATCTATTTAAGATAATTATTCGAACCATTCTCTTATAGATTTTTAATAAAAGTACAACCTGAATCTATGATCCATCGGTCTATTTTTATCATAATTTGATACTTTCAATGCTTCTGCCTTCACCACTGAATTCGATGCAGTGAATTCATCTCTTGAATAATCTTGATGATCATTCTTCTATGAGGGATATTACTTTTTGAAATGACCATGTCCTCCACATCTCTATGTTACAAAGTGCCTCACATTTAAATCTTCTGCACTTGTGTTTAGAATTTTTTTTAACATAGATCTTAATTTCTCAAGAAAACTTTGCACATACTACCTCTCCGAGAGTCAAGGTTTCTCTTCCGTACTTTAGAGTATGCCTAAGCTATTCATATTTTGTTGGAAGTGAACTCATCAAGAGTACAACTTGATCTTCATCCGAGATGTTAATGGAGACTATTAAAATATGATAGAATCATAGATTGCCATCGTTAAAACACTATAAAAAAATTTCAATTTCCGGATGAATTACAAATAGATTGCAGGCGTAAATCAGTATCTATCCATAATCCGTTCGGAAATTCTAAGATGGATATAATGTCTAGAATCTATTTGAAATGACGATGGATTCCAGACAAGTCGTTAACCCTTGTGCAATTTCCAAATGGACATTCCTTTTGGCATCATCGTCAAAATCCAATATTTTTCGTTTCAAGACACTGGATATACAGAATAATTGATCTAGAAACTAAAGGTGTATCGAAGGATTCTATGGAAGACATTACACAGTTTATGAAGATTGCGAAAAATCAACATGTTTACAAAGAAACCGGTAAGTTGGTTTTCTTCCATCAAATACAAAATGAAAAATTTATGAACATGATAAACTTGTGGAATCATCTTTATTTAAGAGGTTTTACTCCAAATTGCTTAATGTAGTTATCTTATGCAGAGAAGTTCTCACCACGACCTAGTAACATTGTGGAAGATTTTTATATGGGTATTGTACATAATAATGTATTTTGACGCGTCAAGATATAGAAATGAACCCATATGTGGAAATGATGCAAAATGTATTCAGTGAAAGAAATGAAAAAATATTGAATAAGATCCGAATGAAGATGCAAAAACATTTTTTGATATATTAGAAATTGTTGGACATGCATTTTATGATGAGTGTAAAACGACTCTTTTACAGTTTTATTTGTTTGCATGTTTGATAAATTTGAAGATAGAAAATAATCTTTCTAAGAGTTTTATGGATTATATATCGCAATGAATAAGAGATTATTTTTCTAAAGATAACAATACCATAGAGTTGTATTACGAGACAAAGAATATTATAAGATCCTTGGGTTAATTTCCATATCAAAAGATTGACTTTTGTCAAGACAATTACATTATTGTTTTTAGAAAGAGATGTCAGACTTAAGTAATTGTCAATTTGATGGAAAAGATCAGTTTTATTTTACAATGAAAAACGATTCTATATCATCATATGTGATATTTACCAATTATAAATAGAATCAAGATATTGTATCAATCTGAGAAGCCCACAACCGATATAAGATGGCCTGATGAACACTCGACTTGTGATGGAGAAATGTGTCAATCCTCTGACGGTGATCTGAAGCATGGAAACATTTTATAGTATATCCTTACTTTTAAGTTAAGAGTCGAAACATTTATTTAGAACTTTGCATTAATGATATTAATCCATTTGGAATATATAGGAGGAATTATTTGTTATGTTCAGTTATTATGATACTGTATAATTTATCACTTGATATGTGCATGAAAGAGATTTTGTTCTTAACACTAACGAATTCCAGGCTAATCATCCTAGAAAAGATTGGATATATTTCTTCAACCATTGATTGAAGAATTAAAAGATTTGTGGAAGGGAGTTCAAGAATTAGAAGCCACTTGACATGAATTGGAGGTCAATCAGAGCGAATAAAAAGGAAACCACCAACGGTTACTCCGTATGCTCTAGTAAAAAAATACTTCAATTGATTGGGATGAAGACAACGACAAAATGACGATGAATATTCAAAAAATCTCCAAAATCTTTTTAGAAATTGTGTTAAAATTATTGTATACTGAATAATTTCTATAAAGCCTAAATTTTAATATTATTAAATTTAATTT
This sequence comes from Gynandropsis gynandra, assembly GCA_036759665.1. Classification (NCBI taxonomy): domain Eukaryota; kingdom Viridiplantae; phylum Streptophyta; class Magnoliopsida; order Brassicales; family Cleomaceae; genus Gynandropsis; species Gynandropsis gynandra. The sequence continues at coordinate 27,980,094 of CM071874.1, forward strand.
TAAAATTGTTAATATAAATTTTTAATTTTTTCTCAGAAAAAAATTTTCAGACGAACGAGATGTCGTTCGAAAATTTCAATGTGAATGTCCTAGACGTCCACAAAGTGGTAAGAAATATATAACACAATACTGGTAGAGAAGTTGTGGATTAGATATACCACAAAATTTGGGATGAAAACTAATTACAAAATTATACCTAAATATATGAGTCAACGCGTAAAATTTTATTTCTTTGAATTCAAATTATTTGGAAGCTTGTTGTTATTATAGAGATTTCCAATAGCTTGCACAATAGGAAGAGGTTAAGATATTATCAAGAACTTTCATTCGAGTATGAGATCTCGTTAAAGTTCATCAGGTCATAAGAAATCGATTATGTTATCAACATACCCTAGATATTCCTTTTAGAGTTACTAGTGGAGACATATTAGACAGATCAAAATAAAAGTTTAGAGTTGACGTCACTAACAATTTCATTACAATTTCCCTACTATGACAGGTCGGGGTGTGTATCGAAATATCATTTGGTCTTGGATTTTGTAGACTAACGAGACACTCTACCATTCAAAAAAGAAGTTTGTCCCTCATGAAAACTGAGGATAGAGAAACTTTTTATCTCTGTAGGTAACAAGAAGGTATCATATCTCATGACATAAAAGGAAAGGCATACTCCATGGTAAGATTTCATAAGGACGAGCCAAATCACACTTTAATCTGGACCGAATTTAAATAGCGTTTTAAGTTGAAGCATGTGCTATGAGACACGAGGTAAAATGTAGATTCTTATTTTAGAGTAGAAACATGAAGACGCGAGTAGTATACTATGGTAAATAATTGTTCATTCTACTACCACCACCACCACAAACGCACCAATTGCTATGGACTAGAGCTTTGTTTTGGGAACAATTTCGAAGCGCTAAATAGTTCAATCTAGAATCTATGCCATGGACAGTCATTTCAATGATTACATATATAACTAAACTGACATAGAGCCAATCGTCATGTACTATGATCGCGAGAGTTATATCTACCCACGCATTGTCTGAAACATGTCAAGACATCGCTCTATCAACTCACACTTAGCTCAACGGTTAGTTGGAAAGTCAGAATATACATATTATGGGAGGCCAAAATATAAGGTTCCGCACATGGTTATCTAGGATGAGACATTATTGGAAAACAAATAGATCGGTTCTCACGATATTAAGTGGTGAATCGAGATGAATTTAATAGAAATTCAAGTTGCTCAACTATTGGATGCCAGAAGACCTACAAAAGTTCGCAGGCGCCAAAGTTCTAGTTGTATCAGATTATGTAAGACATATTAATGATGATTAATGATCGAGTTTGTGTATCGCATAATATATGAATCCGGAGGGAAATTTTCTTAGAGGCTCATTATAATAACTTTTTATCCATCTAGGGTTAACTAAAATGTTTCAGGAAATTAAATGATATTATTATTGGCCAATGATTAAAAGGGTCATTGCTCGTTGGTTCAAGAAATTTCCGACCTGATTGTAAATAAAGTAAAACAACAAGTTTTAAACGAGAATTTATAGAGACTACGAATTCTCAAGTGAAAATGCGACCACATAACCGTGTATTTGCAACTATACTATCAAGGAAGCGAAACAAAAAGAATAATGTCTGGAGAACTGGCATATTTTCTTTCGATCAAGAATATATCCAATGCAGATAAGTTGGCCAAGACCTATATTACGTAGATTACAAGATTTCACAACATTCAAGGATCGTGTGGAATAAAGACGATCGATTCAAATGAAAATGACTTATCACCCATAAACGGACAAAAAGTCAGAACGAATTATCAAAATCTTAAAAGATCTTTGGTGGGCATGTGCTTTGGACTAGTAGGGTAATTGAGAAAATTATTAGCCATTGTTAGATTTTTGCTGCAACGAGACAAAGCATTATATGGTCTACCATGTCACATATGCCTATGTTGGACTGAGGTGAGAGAAAAAACTATTTTTTGCGTAGATATAATATAAGAATCAGTAGAGAAGCTGATTTAAAAAAAAGACAAAGAAAGTTATGTAGAATTTTCAGAAAAAGTACGTTGATTTTATAAGAAAGGATATTGAGTTAGTGTTGAGGACCTATTATATTTTTGAATTCAATCTCCACAAGATAAATTAAGGTGAAAGTCTGGTGAATAAATTGTTATCGTGATACACATGATTTTTAAAGGTGATTGTGTGGATCAAAACATTCACATATTAATTGGATTAATCATCATCATTACAAAAAAGGATACATGACGAGTTCCATGTATCATATTGGTAGAAAAGTCTTCATTACTGGTGAAGATATTGGTAGAGTCACTGGTTACACCAATAAGATTTTGTCATAAAGAAAAATATGGTAAGTTATAGATTGCTTTGTAAACCAATTACAAAATAAATAAATTCTGAAGATGGAAATATTATGAGAATACCACATCATAGAAATATCAAAGTGGAAACTATAACATGTTCAAGAGCCGTGATATGCCATGAAAAGCAATGATCAAGATTCTCAAACCAACAAATTTGGGGACGAATTTTAAAGTACTGGGTAAAAATTGGTGATACCATTTTTAAAAAATATATAATAAATGTAAACATTAACTCTTTAAATCATAAACATATGGTATTAAGGTTCAAATATAATAAAGAAAATTTTATGGGAGATAAGGTTCTATAGAAAACAAATAAAAATAAAAAGAAGAGAAGGAAAAAAGAAAAAAAAAAGATGATATATAGAGAAAGAGGCGAAGAAAATAAAAAACGGAAAAATAGGAGGAATCATATATAATTACAATTTCGTTACAAAAAATATATTTTTCAATGAATCGATGGATTCTCGCCAGACAAATAATTTTACGAAAAGAAATTTTTATATATTTGAATTTTTATATGTATTTCGATTTGAATTTTAATAAAGAAGTTTCCAATATTGATAATTATAATCATCGAAATGGATATCCTCAATTGGGAGAATATCAGAAATGCCCTTCTAGGGCTAAACACATCAAAACTACCCTCCTAAATCTGATGAAAAAAAATTGGAGAAAAGACATATGTGTCCTTATGTTTTGTTAATGAAAAATACATACGAAGGATGGAAAGACAAATTTCAGAGGAGGGAAAACAAAATTTGAGAAGAGGGAAACAAAGTTGAGAGCTATTTCCTTTCATTTTCGAGTGATTTCCTTCCATTTTCGAGCGATTTCCTTCCATTTTTTAGCGATTTCTTTCCATTCTCGAGTGATTTCCTTCCATTTTGAACGTTTTGCAGCAAATTTTGAGCGATTTCCAACAATGTTTTAGTCATTTTCAGTGATTTTCAGCAATTTCAAGTGTTTTTAGCGATTTTCCGGTGATTTTTGGCGATTTCGGCGATTTGTAGGTGATTTCCAGCGATTTCGACTGTTTTCCGGCGATTTCTGACAATTTCCGGTGACTTTTGGCAGTTTCCGACGGTCACACTGGGTCACAGGGTCGAACTGGGTCCCAGGGTCGAACTGGGTCACAGGGTCGAACTAGGTCGCAGGGTCAAAAGGTCGATTTGGGTCGCAGGGCCGGACTGGATCGTTAGGTGCATGGTCGGATTGGGTCGCAGGGTCGAACAGGGTCGCTGGATCGCAGGGTCAGACTGGATCGGTGGATCGGACTAGATCGCTGGGTCGCAGGGTCACAGATTCATAGAGTCGGATTGGATCATTAGGTCGTAGGATCAAATTGAGTAACAGAATCACAAGGGATATTTTGAGAATATCAACATTTACAAAAGTTTTTTGAAGTGTTTTTTTTTTCTTTCGAAAAAGGTATTTTTGAAGTACGGTTACATATTTTTGAAATTAACCATAATCAATTCCAATGAAAATTATATACTATAACGGTCCATTAATTTTCTCCTAATGATAAAAACATGATCTTTTTTAGTGGATTGTAATAATGGATTTGTTATTTTATGATGCCATTTTTTTTGTGGGTCTGACGATTTTTTTATATTTTTTGGTTAACATTATATCGCCTGAAAAATTACTAAAGATATTAACCATGATCCAAATATAGTTATTTAAAATAAATTCGAAACAAATATTTTTTAAAAATTTTAAATTGGTCATAACATAAATTTTAAAATTTGTAATCAAATACTGCTTTTATGTTATAAATTAAAACTATTTACTTTTCTGAGGTCAAATTGTGCTAGTGACTCTTGATGTGGGTGGGTATCCATCCGTACAGATACGGAGTGGTACACAAATACATATATATTTTATATAATAGATATTTTGGTGGAATATAATATATATTGAAAAAAAACTATTTAAAAAGGGTTATTTATAAAACGGAAGAATATGATCTTTGGAAGTGGCCACAGTGGACGCCTCTTCTTGACAGATAACTCTTTGAATGTGACAAAGGACGTTTATTATTATTATCATCATCATGATTGAAATATACAAAATTATGTTTTATTATAATTTTGTAATTATTAAAATTTCTAAATAATATATAAATTAAAATTTATATCAAATAAAAAATAAATATTAAATTTTGTCCATGTACTTCACCATACCATGTTAGATGTTAAGAGCTAAAATAATAGACGTCCAAATATACTTTTAGTGGTGTAAATTCTTCTTTGGACAAGAGTATTTTTTCCATCGCACTTTAATCATTTTTTTCCTTAACCATTTGTCTAATCTTATTTCCTTAGCAAGTTTTAATTTTAACCACATTAATATAAATATTATCCAAAAATTTCATTCACTTAAATTATATCTAATTTTTTGTTAAATTTTTTAATTTCGCATGTCTCCCGAAAAATCCTATTCTCCCCCCTCCCCAACATTAATATATTCATCTAATTTTTTCCTAAAATTTACATTACATAATCTATTACTCCAAAAATATATAAATTCATTATATCTCTTCCTAAAATTTATAAATAAACTCGATTTTCTTCGAAAATTATAACTTCAACTAATTCTCCTAAAATTTATACATACAATATTATTTTAATGTTTACACGTTTCAATTTTTTATTTTTAAACACTTTAGATTGAAAATAAATATATTGTTCTAATTTGGTATTTGGTTAAATAAAAATCAAGATAATAATATAAAGACTTTAAATTATTAATGATTATAAAATTTCTTGAATATGTAGAGAAACAATAAATTCTAACTCAATTTCACTAATTCACGATTATAAAACGATTAAAAAATATATGAGAAGATGCTTACAAATAATTTTCAAAATGCTTCAGCTAACAAGTATTCTCTCAACATAAAACATACAAAAACATACTAGAATATATTATAATCTGATACAATTTTCAAAATACATGTTATCTAAAAGTATTGAGATGTCGAGAATGATATATTTGAGATTCTGGAGGTTAAGACTATATTGCGAGGCCATCGTTTTGTTGAAATAATAAATACAAAAAATAAATATATATTTACTAAATTTTAAAACATAATATATGAAAAAATAGTTGGACTTTCTATATTTGTTTACACGATTTAACATTACGTTTTGGTTCGGCATTTCATTAACTAGATATTTTTTATATGGAGATTCATTGTATACTATGATATTTTCTAGGTATACTATGCATATTTTTTTACGGCAAACGGGTGGATAAGATTTCTCCCATTTATTTCTAAATTTTACAACATAATGTTTCTTTTATAAGTCTCTTGTCATTTATACATCAAATAATACTCAGTGATATAAGACTTAACATATGTTTTTCTATCCATCATCCCACAATATACATATGTTGGTAATTAATACCATTTATATCTAATCTTATGTATGTACATATACATTATTGCAAGTTAAATTTCTCGTATTAAACTAGGACGTGAGACATAACTCCCACTCTTCAATTTAGCTTTTTTTAATGACTGAATCATTGTTGGAGTGAGTACACCTATGTACTTTCCTGCAAATGTATCATTTTTATCAATCTGTAGCTTGTCTTATTATTTCTAACATCTTTATCATAGGCCTACGTCTAGCCGGAACAATACTTTTGTTGAATTTCTGGTCCATATCATTGTGTACATCACTACAACAACAACCATGTTTTTTGAATGTGCGGCACCAATGATGTGAATGAGTCTTCATCAAATCATCAAAAACAAACTTAATAAATTTCTCTAGTTTTTCGCAATTTGAAATAAAATCTGGCTCATAGTAACTTGAGGAAATATTCCAAACTAAATGTTTCACATTTTTGTTCTTGCTAAGATTCAAAATTATATACCTCAAACACATGATATTCCATATACAACTCTTGCTACCCTACATAAACTAATATACCAGATTAAAAATATAAAGGCACATTAAAAGCACCTTAAAAACAATTGCATACTTTTTTTTTTGTCTACCTGATATGAGTGTTAATCTTTCTTCTAAACCAATATACAAATCACCTTTAAGATTGACTATGAACCAACATAACTTCTCGGTATATTCCACTTGTACAACTATTCATGTAATATGATAGATTTGGTAATTTCCATCCTGACCAATGACAACAAAAATTTAACCTTTAATAGAACTTTTGAAAAACTATCCATCCAACCCATGTATAGGTATAAAATTTTGTCTTCACGGTATTTTTAAAACTTCAAGATAGACATAGACGTGATCAAATATCTCATTCCCTCCATCCCAATGGTTTGCACTTCCATTGATAAATCCATATTTTAATTTTTAATTTTAACATCATAATCCGGAATTCTAGCAATTTTTCCTTCTCTTTTGTTATACACATAGATAACAGTTCTATTTTTAGATGGAATGAATCAGTCTAAAACCCCATAACAAACCGATAAGAGAATTTGGAACTTATCTTCCCTAAAAATGAATGTCGTAAACCCAACTACAACCCAATAAGAGATCCATGCTTTGTGAATGATGCCACAACACTTATGATCTAGCGTTGATAAGTCTATGAACACTTAGAATCTCTTCAAGAGGTTAGTATCTAAATCTCATAAAATAAGAATGAAAAGGCACTCTCAATAGTGTTATAACTTTAGGCAATGGATCCCTTATTTAAGGCCCATACTATAATAAAAACTAAAATAAAATAAGCCAAATGCAGGAAAACACGATAAAATGTTCGTTCGAGCGATATAACCATTCGGTTGAGTGCTATATCAGTCCAAACCCAAAATATATAAAATTATTGTATATACATTTGAGCAGCTCTTTTGCCAGATCAAGTCCACTAATGCTCGATCGAACTGTATGATGTTCGGGCCAAGTGCTCTATTTATCCTCGTAGGTTCGCTCGACCTAAACAACCAATTGTTTTATGCATACATTAGTTAAGAGAAGTTACTTTCTCCTTTTAGTATTTTTTTTCTTCTAAATTGATCTTTTGGTCTTGACTCAATGCATCTTGACATCCTTGTCCAGTTGTTGTCCATCCTTTAAAGCTTTTTTTCAGTGAGTGCATTACTCAACTCCTTTGCCCTTGAATTTGTGATAGATCCTTGTGTGATTTATGGCGAAACTAGATATCATCCTCATCATCCTCTCTTCCTTTAAATGGATGTAACCTCAAATCAAGTCCTACAGCTGTATCAAAACGAGCAGAGTCATTAATATTGGAAATTGAATGGACAATGTATTCACGTGGTAACACGCGTTTGTAAGTGTTTGGATTGATGTGTTTGTGGACTCTAATTACATAAAAAAACACGTTCATATCATCTATTTTTGGAATAGTTCTTACTTTTAGTCAATTTCTATGGTATAACTATATAGTGAAACAACATTGAATGAGCCTATCCTTGTTGTGTTGACCACACCAATTTGGGGCATGCCCCCTGGTCGTTGATCTTGTGGGTACAAGCATATCAATGGATGCACACGGTCATAAATTCGTTAAAATCCATACATTGAAAAATATATCAACGAATATGAATAGTGATACATTATTAAAATTTGATGGTATCGTTAACAAAATATAGACGGATAAGCGTAGTTGAGACGTCTGTTGATGTCCATTAAAAAATGCGACATATTGTTTTTCAAAGGATTGGCAATGATTTTTTTTCGTTGAAACATTGCAATCGAGGTCAACAAATCATGGTCGTTGAACATCCTTCAAACTATCAATTGGTAAACCGGTGAAAATATTACATGACTAATTAAGAAATGCCTTTTATAAATTTTCAATGGACATTCGTTTGAGGGTTCCAGTGGATGTTAGTTGATTTCTTTAATTTCGATACAACCATTACACAAGAATTATTACAAGGATTGGAAGAATTCATGAGCTTGCATCGATGCAACCTTTTTGTTAAGAAAGCAGGAAATAATATGTCCCTGAAAAAATTGCAAAAACATGAAGAATCAAAGTAAAAAAATTGTTTGTAAACATCTTTTATAAGGTATGCGTTTTGTGGAGAATTATTAGGTTTGGTTCTTTCATATGAATATATTGACTTTAGAGGTGTGACAGTGTAACAATCACAAGCAATGGAAATAAATAAGGTGTGACGAATAGAAACACATGTCAAAATATTGTCTGACGTTTTTATTGGAGTTATTGAGAAAACACATGAAAAAATTTGTGAGGCATGTTAATTTTCCAACATATTGGATGCAGTGAAAAACTTATATACGAAGGTTAAGTTCAATCTCGTTTATCTTTATCATCAAGATTGAATAGTATAAAATAGATTATAATGTGGCAGAAAATTGCATGGATTTATTTTTCCAAACAATTTGTCAATATTTAGTGAAAAATAATCAATCTCCAAAAATATATTATGAAAAAATATTTAAAGGATCTTATCATTTCACATAAAAAAAATTTTGTTTGTAGAAATAGTTACATGTTGTTTTGGGGAGGAACACTCGAAGGATGAAGGGTAATATAACATCCATCGGATGTTAAGACCTAGAATTTCAATTAGATATTTCCTAAGTTTATGTATGAAACAAGAAAATTTTTATTTATTTTTGTATCTTTTTTAGTCCATATGGATAATCAGGTGTCCTTATTCAAACTTTGTTGATTCCAATACTAGAACATCTGCATAAATGTTTTGATATCTTCTTGCACTCGTTGATTCACGAATTAAGAGATTTATGGAACAACGAAATTGTTGTAAACGATGTAAGTTCGAAAAAGAACATGTTGAAAGTAGTATATTTATGGACAAAATTAACAACTTTTTTTGCGTATGAAAGGTTATTTGGATGAAACACATACGAGAGAATGGCATGTCTATATTTGTATAGAGGATATGGTTTTATTTCGTCTGGTACATGTAAAGATATCATATTGGTTTGATTGTTATAGATGATTTCTGCCTCGTGGACATAATTCAGACAAGACAATAAATTGTTTTGAAAGAACACGTTACAAAGAGAATAGGTGCCATGCATGCATATAGTACAAAAATAATACACGAATGACTAAATAAGATTCTTTTGAATGTGGAAGAGATCATGAGCATAGAAAATCGTGAGCTCAAAATGAATGACATAAGTGGTGCTAACACAACTTTTTTGGGAATTTTTATATTGGATATCACTCATATTGCGACATAATCTGGACATTATGCATATAAAAAAGAAATTGATAACATCATCAACATTGTTTGTAGGAAAATGAAGGATAACATATTATCGAGGAAAGATTTGAAGGTATAATATCAAAGACCAGAGTTAGAGTTACACAATATAAAGACACCCATCCTGATATTCAGTTTGTCAGGTCCTGCAAAAATAGCATTGTTGAGGTGGTTAAAAGAAGACCTTAAATTTTCCAATGAATATGCGTCAAACATAGTCCGATGTGTGGATATTGTGGGTTCAAGGGTGAATGGCTTGAGGATTCATGATTTCATGTTTTCATGTAGAAACACATTCCAATTGTATTTTAAGAGTTATTAGCACGTAGGTTGCATGGCGTTTTATATGAAATTAACATATTTTTAGAGAAATTTGTTTAGATTTTTTAAAAGCAATGACATGAATTTATTGAAGAACAATATGTACGAGGCATTATGCTCTTTGAAAAAGGCATTATTGTCGTCGTTCTTAAATGTCATGAATATTTACCAGACGAGACAATACTTGGTGGACCGGTTCAACTGAGATGGATGATCCATTTGTAAGGTTTTCTCCATTTAAAGAATAAGGTGAAAAGGAAATTAGCGATTGAAGAATCCATTATTAAATAATATTGTTAGAAAATACTGTAGTTCAACATATTATATTAGGAGTCGTATATTCCAACGAAGTAGAGATGGTGAGAAGAAGATCATACAATATATATATATATATATATATATATCAATACAATCTTAAATTTGGGGTCATGCATGCAAACATGTACGTACATCCTATACGAATGACTAAATATGATGGCAGATTTACAAGATTCGGTTGAATATGGAGGAGATTATGGGCACCAAAACCGCAAGGCAATTGTGAGTGACATGAGTTGCTATAAATGCAACATTTTAGGAATTTCCATATTATAAATCACTCATATTATGAAATAAATTGGATGTAATTAATTCGAGAAAGATTTTCCGACTACAATATCAACATTATTTTGAACATTCCAATAAAAATGAAAGATAACATACAATCGAAAAAATATTTGAAGATAGAATGATGAATACCAAAGTTGGGGTTATGTGATGGAAAAGGCTTTGATCCCATTATTCAGATTATCTGGTCATACGAAAACAAATTTGTTGAGGTGGTTCAAATAAGATGTTAAATTTCCCGATGGATATACATCAACATTGCCCACTGTGTGGATATTATAGGTTCAAGGTTCATCGGTATGAAGAGTCACGATTGTCATTTTTTATGCAGCGAATCATCCCAGTTGTGTTTGCGAAGTTGTCACCATGCACTTTGCATGACACCTTATAAAAAATAGAATATTCTTCAGAGATATTTTTTCAAAAATTAAACAAGATACGAGTTGGATTTATTGAAGAATAATATCTTTGAGGTATTACACTCTTTGGAAAGGATATTTTCACTTTTTTTCTTCGATTTTATGGAACATTTTCCATTATATTTACTAGATGATCTAATACTCGTTGGGCTGGTTTATAAAAAATGAAAAAAATGAAAAAATGAAAAAAATGAAAAAAAGGGTTAAAGAATCCATTATTAAACAATATTTCTTGAAAAATATGACAAATTTTAGCACATTCTATTTCGAGTGTTATATTCCGAAGAAACAGAGAATTTGAGAAGAAGATCACAAAAACTACCGATATCAATAAAATCCTCAATTTGGTGCAATCACAAACATTTTTACCCTAATTAGCTAACAATAGATATGTATAACCATGTTTAGACATATACTTTGTTATAATCTTCAAATTTATTACTTGTATTTGTATCATGCCAATGACTATTTGTTTAATTGTATTTATTGATAATAGACAATATCCTCCTTTAAGTGCTGATGAACAAAAAAATGAAAGTTCAATACTATGTCGCGTCCCTCGTGGTTAGGAGATTATGTAAAACATACGTCTTTGTATAGTTATATGAATTTAACTAGTATGTCTTTATATAATATTTTATAATTAATACGTTCTTGTTATGAGCTGATCAATTATATTTACTCGGGATTACACATTCCACACATATGAACACAAAATACATAGAATCATATATAATTATGATGTTTGCATGATTAGTAAGGTAATAGAGGATGATAATTTTTTACAACATTTTGCATCATATCCTACAGGTCAAATATCTTGGTCTAGTTGTATTGAAGATAATGATTTTCAAATGTCAATGCCTCGACCCAACCATACACGTGATACACAAAAAAAAAATCAAGAGGATGGAATTGACATGATCATGTCAAGACATTACACAAAATATGATCTAGTCATCACAACAAATCAAGTTGATCAAGTATGTTACATTAAATATCCAAAAACATTGACATGTAGATGAGGCGAGTAGTGGGATGTAGTGAAGATTAGACCGAGTGAAGTTTTAAACACATAAAAAAATAAGATCCTTGAAAACCAACAACTATGAACAATTACGCTTAGTTGAATTTCAAAATGACGAAGAGATTCTCGCAAGGTCTGACGTAGATGTTAAATACCTCAACGATTATGAAGATGCAAAAGATTAACAAGGCAATGAATTCAACGCACCATCTAAGGAAGACTCGTCAATTGAAAATCAACGAAAGAAGAGATGTGAATTTTGTAATTTTAAGATGAAACGATTAAAATGTTTCAATTTTAACTTTTTTAAATCCTTTCTTCTAATATCAACGGGTATCCATCAGAAGTTCCAACAAATGCCCATTTAAATCTTGCACGATTTTGACTCTTCCATTTTCGTTGCATATAGAATAGGTCTTTCAATGGGCATCCTTTGAATTGCTTTCGGATGTTCATTGAAACGAAATACGAAGGATATGATTCCAATGTCCGTTGATTGAATATATGTTTCAACATCCCCACTAGCTAGAAGTTCATCATCGATGAAAAAACCAAGCCCGCCAGAAGGCCACCCAAACACCATACCGCTAAAAGTCCACCGAAACCACATCGTCGGAAACCTCATTGCTAGAAACTCAATGGAAAACCCAAATCTCGTCGGAAATCCATATGAATCCTGGAATAAGCCAACTCAAAAACCTAAATAAAAACCCTAAACTTACCACTACTACTATCACCACTACCACTACCACTACGACTACTATTACTACTACCACCACTACCACTACGACTACTACTACGACCACCACTACCACTACCACCACTACGACTACTACTACTACCACTACCACTACTACTACCACTACCACTACCACCACCACCACTACCACTACCACTACCACTACTACTATCACTACCACTATGACTACCACTACCACTACCACTACCACCACTATTACCACTACCACTACCACTACTACTACCACTACTACGTCTACAACCACCACCACCACCACCACCACCACCACTATGCATTCAATGAGATCAATACGTGTACGCACTCTATACCATGTATTCTCTCACTCTTAACTAACTAATATAAAGTACATATCTTTCATCACACTAAAGATATACGAAAACGCTACTTAACCCAACTAATTTCCCTAGGTCTAATACTAGTACCATACTAGATCATAATTCGTAGAGTCCAAAAGACTCTAACTTGGTCATATGATAGAAAAAACCAACAGAGCTTAGCACACTAATGCTTTCACAAGGTATCACTAAAGCCTAGTTATTATTACAATACAATGCTCCGTTGCTCGAAAGGTTACTAGAACACCAACACGGTTTGACGATGGCATGTCCATTCACCTATCTAACCACAATATTCCATTGCTCAAAAGGTTACTACAACCTATCACAGTACGACACTAGCCCTTGATCCAGATGTCGTAATACTTACGTCATTGATCTAATACTCCTCATGTGACAATTCTCATTGATACACGTGCACAAGCCTTCTTTCTAATTTGAGTATTACATCATCGGTCGGACACACTATACAAGAAGTTCACTCAGCTCTATTTTCGAACCCAGAACATCAACATTCTTATAACACTTAAGTTTCACTAAAACCCAACTCATACACATCAATCCTCGTACGTCGATTCAAAAGTTTGGTTTATGTTTCACTTATAACGTCTCAATTTTTTCATTATAAATTTCGAAAAATTATATTACAATACAATCCTCGTACGTAGAATTTTTGGAACGTACGTACGTTAAGAAGTCTGATGGTTCGTGGGTAGATCCCAGGATAAAACGTGTTCAGGATGATGTTGAGAACATGGCAGCGGAACGAGTATCCCAAATTCCTCCGAGAGAAGACGGAACAAAAACTTCACTTAGTCAGGAAGAATACAACGATTTGTATCTCGAGGTAAATTAATTGCATTTCAATATAATATAATTTTGTTATTTATAATTGTAATTAAATCGCGATATTTGTTTTACAGCAAGTTACACCGTACAAAGGTTGCATTAGTTGTCTTGGAGGAATGGCATCAAAACATTTAAGCACTAAAAAAATACACAATTTCCAACAGACTGGGCAACGGATCCGTCCGTTGATACGAAATGGCAACGGATTGTAACGGATTTGTAAGAACTTTCAATGGTCCAAAATCCATTGAAATCCGTTATAACTTTCAACGGACGTTTAACGGATATTGGCCGTTGCCACATCCATTGCAATCCGTCACAATTTTTAACGGAATGTTAACGGATTTTTTTCGTTGGCCCCTTCCGTTGGAAGTCCGTTAGAAGCCGGGGAAAAATATTTCAACGGGCATCCGTTGATAATTGTAACGGACACCCGTTACAAATGGCAACAAATGCCCATTAAAATTGTTAATTTCGAGGTTCACTGGTGGAAATAAATTCACGTGAACTTGCAACGGGCATCCGTTAAAATTTCAAATGGATGTTCGTTGGAAATTGCACTATTTAGATCGAAACCAAAGATTGCATCAAACCATCAATAACAAACATATTTTAGACAAAATATTGTCTTCTACAAAGTGAGATATATATAGATCAAGAGAGTTGATGCAACTTTTGTGTCAAGAACGCGGGACAATTGTTTGCAAACATCTTTATAAGGTGGGTTTCGTTGAGAATTACAAAATTTGGTTTTTCACGTAGAATATTGAGGTGTTAGAGATATTGTGCAAGATGCACAAGTGGAAAGAAATGAAGATGTTATTTATGAAGCATCAATGACCAATCCATATGTGGAAATTGTGTCAGATGCCTTTCCTAGAGTTGTTAATGAACAAACGCATGAAGAGATGCCAAACATCGGTGCATGTCGATTCTTCAATCTATTGGATTCGGCGAAACAACCTATATATGAAGGTTATCGTGAAGGTCAGTCTCGCTTATCTTTATCTTCAAGATTGATTAGTATAAAAACAGACTACAATGTTGCTGAAAATTGCATGGATTCATTTTACAAAACAATGCGTGAATATTTACCGTAAAATAATCAAGCTTCTGAGACTTACTACGCAAAAAGAATGTGTTAAAAGACTTGGGAATGCCACATGAGAAAATTGATGTTTGTAGAAACAGTTGCATGCTATTTTGGGGAAATGATAAAGACTTATTGGAATGCGAGTTTTACGGTGCACATCTATTAAAATTAATTGCATTGATTATAAAGTATTAATTTGTTGATACGTACATGTGAAATATTCTGATGAAAGACTTCCTACGTGGTTAAAATATTTGGCTAATGGTCCTGCACGAAATGTCATGTGTTGGCCAATCTTGTTTACTCGCGGCTACACGTTCCACACGTACGAACATGGAAAACATAGAAGCACATACAATTATGGCGTTTGCGTTGATAGTGAAATAGAGGGTGATAACTTCTACGACATTTTACACCAAATCATACAAGTGGAATATCTCGGTCTCGTTGGGTTGAAGGTGATGCTTTTTAAATGTCAGTGGTTCGACCCAAATCTAGGATGTGGGATACAAAAAACGATGGGGACGAATTGACGTCAATCCGGCACGAAAATATGGTAAGTATGATCCATTCATCACAATAGATCAAGCAGATCAAGTATGTTACGTGCAATGTCCAACAACATTGAAACATTAGAAATTTTTGTAACGGACATCCATTACAATTTGCAACGGATGCCTATTGCAATGCGTAATGATGCCTACCTTAGTCTACAAAAAATTCCAAAGGGAATCCGTTGGAATTTGTTATGGATGCCTGTTGCAAAGGGAGACGAGCCGCCATTTCGCCGTCCGTTGCCTCGGGAACACGCATTTCCAACGGGCATCCGTTGAAAAGGTAGAATGTCGTGTCAATTAACTGCGTCCGTTGGAAATTTTTTTGTATAAACCGTTGAATGGTTTCATTTTCAACACAAATCAAAACGTCAAAATCCTCTCCAACACTACATTTCACACACAAACACATTTACAAATACTAAACAAAAAAATAAGGGTTAGACGATTTATAAGATCAGAAGGAATGTTGGATGGTTCTACGTGTGATCTTCCCCCGCCTCCACCACCACCATACCGATATTTGATGAAGAGGAAGATATGGTGGATATTGATTCTTTGATCGATAATTTTGATGGGCGTCCTACCCTTCCGATTATTGATCCCGAACTTTCTTCGGGGACGTTATGATAAAAAAATATTTTTTGCATTTAGATTATTATAAGTTATAGATATTATCTAACTTTTGAATTTGATATTACAGGGTTGACGTGGATGATGTGCTCAAACACACGAACAACGACTTCATCCTACGGTCCTTATAGGACCGATTATATTATTTTTGGCAAGTTACGCCAGAAGTCATGCGCTACCGATGGGTGCAATTTTATCATAAGTTTTAAATTACATTTAATTTTAAATAGTTAGTTATATATGTTATAAAACTAACACATTATAAATTATTTTGCTGCGCGCATACTGATGGTGGAGAAAAGATACATTACGTATCTATACAACATGGATGCGACACATGAAGACTCGGATGCGTCTTGTGATGAACAACGCCAAGCACAACTATTACACCAAAAATCATAAACGATATCGGCAACGGACGAGGTCTTGAACCAACTCATCCAACATTAGGAATTGGAAGACTTCAAGACCAAGAGCGAGAAGGCCAAAAAATGTTGATGCGGCGAGAAGGTTCTCGGAGATGGTCCGCATCGCCATACTTCGGGATCAAAATCATTCCCGAAGAGAAAACAAGAATTGGTAAAATCTATCATTATTTCAATTTTTTGTTTTTTACGATAGTTATCTAATTAAATTTATTTTATATTACAGATACAACGGATAGGAAGAGAATCGACTCTTCTTGAGGTGGTATTAGAAATCCACGCCAGGAAGAAGTCGGTCGTCCGAGAAAAGGTCGACAAACCCGAACTCAACGATCCTCGAAAAGGTCGACAAACCCGAACCCGAACCCGAGCGGAGAGAACCGTGAAAGCTAGCTTAGAGAAGATCACACAGCAATCACAATCTTGCGGTTCAACTCCTGACGAGCTGAGTCCTTTACAAAAGGACAAAATTTATTTAGAGGTATAAACTTATTCTTTTTTTTCGAATATTAATAAATTATTTTGTAAAAATCTAACTTTAATTATGTTTGTCTTGTAGTCGGTGAGACCGTATAAGGGGAGTCTATACGGTCTCGAGGCACTTCAAAAAGATATCGTCGTGGACGCCATGACGGTACCTCCCGCAGTCCAAGAGAGTTACACGCTACAATGGCGGATCGAGGATCTCGAATCATAACTTCGAGAAACTCGAGCCGAAGTACAGCACTTGGAGAGCGTCATTGAGTTGCTATCCATCCAGGTGAGGGGATCAATGCTGCAGCAAGAAGCGGGTCTCGATTCGGATGCAACACCGTCTAGAGGTTGGGGCGATCGGGCATTCGTTGGCGATTTTTTCCCGCCAAATGGTATCGAACGTGCGTTGCCCTCTCCCGCCAATTTACAATGGACATCCATTGCAAATTCCCGCCAGTTTCCAAAGGATGCCCGTTGGAAATTTGAAATCCTGCTTATTTTTCCCACCTGGATGGCACCAAACGTCTATTAAAGTTTTTTAACGGACATCCGTTACCAATTTTCAACGGGCGTCCATTGCAAAATCTTAACGGGCATCCGTTACAAATTATTTCAACGGGTGTCCATTACAAAATTCAACGGCCTTATTCGTTGGCCATCCGTTAAAATTTTGCAACGGATCCTGATTTGCAATGAGCTTTTCCCAACGGCCGCAAATCTGTTGCCATCCGTTGGAAAATGCCTTTTTTGTAGTGAAGTTCCTCCAAAGGTAAAGAAAAGGTATGATAAAAGTAGCACCGAAATACGTTATCGAAAGTGTTCGAAGCACAACAAAAATCTGAAAGACGAGTTAAAGAATCACAACTGCTAGGTAAACAAGCACAAAAGGACTCTGAACGGTTACAAAAGCGAGCTGAACGATCAGAAAGACGAATTGAACAGTTCATGCGCATGATGAAAGAGAAAATGCCTAACATTGATTGGGATACATGTCAGAAAAATGATTTCGATCACGAGGACTAAAATTACGGACGATTTGCGGATTGAAATTTTCGTCCTTAATTGCGAACGGATTACAGACGACTATCATTTGGTGACTCTCTTTTGCGGACTACTTTTGTCCGTCCCTAATTCGTCCCTAAACACGTTTAGAGACAGATTAGTGACAGATTTTTCAGTCTCTAAATCTTAATTTTGTAGTAGTGTTATGTTAATATCTCGTTTTGAACGTAAACTTCTTCACGAATTAAAAAACAAAACCAAAATTTGATTGACAGGGATCTTCACCTTAACATTCCCAGATGATATGACGATGCTCGATAATATCACTAACAATGACATGAATTGATTTTTCCTTATTGCAGATTCATTTGAATAACTAATCTCTATAATATTGTATTCAAATTGAACAATAATGACAACATAAAAACTTAGAAGTTTATCGTGATCTCAATTATAATCGAATCATAGAAGGAACACAACAAACAAGGTGAATCCTCTTCCAATTGATATTTTATCTCATTTTCTTCCTCTTCTTATTCTTTAAATTCTAAGATCACAAAAAATTCTATATGATTTATCTAATAGTAACATAATTTTAAATTGTGGTTATTATATACATAACCTATTTTCTTTAATTTTATTGTATTATTAAATTTTGTATATTAAAAAATATAAAAATAAAAAATACTTTGAATTCTAACGATTACAAATGATTGATAAAAATATTAAAATACAAAATAATTTAAAATAAAAAAATACAAAAATATCTTCAACAGGAATGAAAATATACAATTCTAACGATTACAAAAAGATAAAAAATATAACATGATGTTTAATTACACAATAAATTCATCATTACTAAACGATAAAAAATATAACTTGATGTCTACAAATGATCTTTAAAATGATTTTGCGAGATCAAATATCTGTCAAAATAAAATAAACACAAACATACATGTTAAAAGATGTTATAATCTAAGACAAATGGAGAAATACATCTTACCTAAACGTCTTGAGAAGTAGAATATGATATAATTTCAGATTCTCGAGGCTGAGAAGATATTGCGATATCGTCGTTTTGCAGAAAAAATAACAAACCAACATAAGAATTATATATTTTCTTAAAATCTAAAACAAAGTATATAAAAATACTTGGATTTCTCGTGTTTGTTTCCAAGATCTAACATTATGTCCAGATGCTCCACATCGCCCACAATGAACTTTGGTTCCATGCTTGCTTAACTTGGATTTTTCTTCTGTGGAGATTCGTTTGGATCCTTTCTTCTATGATATTTCCTAGGTCTACCAGACATATTTTAGTATTTTTTTATTTTAATTTAAATTATTTTTATGTTAATATTTTTTTATCAATCATTTGTCATCTTTAGAATTTAAAAGATTTTTATTTTTATATTTTTAATATACAAAATTTAATAATACATTAAAATTAAAGATAATATGTTACGTATATAATAACCACAAATTTAAAATTATGTTACTATTAGAGAAATCATATAGATTTTTTTTTGTAATCATTAGAATTTAAAGTATTTTTTATTTCATATTTATGAATTCACAAAATTTAATAATACATTAAAATTAAAGAAAACATGTTACTATAAGAGAAATCATATAGTTCGGGGAGGGAATATGCTAGAGTTTATATAGTTCGTGTGGAATAGACTAGAGGTTATATAGTTGGAGGTAAATTGGCTATAATATGTATAGTTTGGGGGAATAGGCTAGAATTCATATAGTCCGGGGGGAATAGGTTAGAATTCATATAGTTTGGAGGGGAATAGACTGGAATTCATAGAGTTCGAGGAGAATAGACTGAAAATCATATAGTGTGGGGGAATAGACTGTTTTAAAAATATTTAAGAGAAAAATTAATGAAAATTTAACGGAAAGGAAAATAGAATGAATTTTTAAAATTTATGGGAAATAGAACGAGTAACGATATTTTAGAGGAGAATCGGATGAACAGGAAAGTTCAAAGAAGAATCTAATTAAATGGTAAAATTCAGGGAAATAGGCTGCTTCCCTTAATTTAAACGTAACCTTAGATTGAATAATACTTATAGACGTGAAAATATCGATAATTATTTTCTTAGGCCTCATGGATCTCCGGTCGAAAATTTAACCGGTTCTAGTGAAAAACTGAACCGATTTGTTATAGTGTTAATTAATTGTATTGGTTTGGTTAACTGGGTAGTTAATTAAATTTTTTAAACGTAGATAGAAATTAGCTCAATATGGACATTTTGGGAAAAATATAATAAGACTAAAAGGTGAGGAAAATGCAATGGGATAAAGAGTTTAAATATATTTATATAATTTGAAAATTTTAATAATCGAAGAATTATCCGATAAGATAAAATATTTTAATGATTTTTAGAGATTGATAATCCGTTATTATTGTTGTTATTTGTTTTTGCTTAAAATAAATGAACGTCACGCGCAAAACCCCAAACTTTTCACCAGTCACACTAATTCCTCTTTTCTCAAAGAATGTAACACTATAAAGGGCAGTGGCCGACCAAAGAGAGATTTTTTTTTTTAATTCTAGAGACTCGTATTCTTTATACGTGTACCCTATTTTAATAGAACAAATTCCGTTCTCTTTGTAATGATTATGATAAGATACTGACTATAATAAATATGATGATATAGTGAAATTGGAAGATCTTTTACTTTGTCATGTTGTGTAGAACCTTCTTATTTATTAGAAATTCTGTCATTACTATCATTCATGATGGTTCAAACAGTTTTCAGAATATATTATATATATATTATGAATTTTAGAGATTCGACGTACTCTCTTATTCAATCCGAATCATGTAAAATAAATATAATAAAAAGAAGAATTTAGTCAGACTTAATACAATGTCGGTAACATCTTAACAAATGGTGGGCTTGTAGAGCGTTCATTTGCGGTTGGTGCAAGGATCATTGCCCTTTTAATCTTAGTTAAGTGAAAACTATTTATATTTCAGTGCAATTTAGAGCAGGTATCTAATGATTTTGGATGGAATTGTTAGAGTATTTTGATTTTATTTTGATTGCTGAAATTTTATATTTGAATAGGTCAAAATTAGTTAAGTCAAAGGCTAAAAACATGGAGTTTGTTGGAGAAAATCAAAGAGCTAAAAGCATGGAAGTTATTGGAGAAAAATAAGGAGCATAAAAATTGGAACAAACACATCATGAAGATCTATATAAGGAGTGCTAGTCCGATTTAACAATAGAGAGACTTCTCCATCTGATTTGAGAGTTCATTAATGACAAAGAGAGAAGTGGAGCTTAGAACGACAAATTCTATTTAGAGTTTCTTTTACACTTTGCGAAGTGGGTGTTTACACAAATCGTAGATTTTATATCTAGGGATTTGTGGGGGAATGACTTGCGAGTTATTATGTAAGGCTATTGTTAGAATAGTCTTAGGCTGTCATACATGTGTGTGTGACGCACGAGGCTTAGAATTTGGATTCAAGACGGATAGAGTCTCATGGTGAGTCTGAGTCTGTATTCAGGTGTACTTGGAAGATCTCTTGAATTAAATAGAAAGTCCTTTGGAGTTTTAAACTCCACCAAAATACATTGGCCATTAGTTTTTTCAATTGGTATTAGAGCTGAAAAAGAAAATTAATTTTCGTTTTAGATCCGGTTAAAGAGTGAGATGGAAGGAACACGAGATCTACACTCGTATTGCAAGACCGTAATACTCAACTCCTCTAATTATGGGTAATTGAAGGTTAAGAAGAGAGCAATTATTCGTGGCATAGATGAAGATGCGTGGGGAGCTGTGAAGTATGGTTGGAATCCTCGTATGATGATTTATGACGAAGGCAACGAAATAGAGAAATAACTTGACCAATGGACGTCGGTCGAGAAGAGATCATCTCCTTATAATGCAAAGGCATTAGCGACAATATTCGCTTCAGTTGATATGGATGAATTTAAACAAATATAAGGTTGTGAATCTGCTAAAGAAGCTTGGGACATACTTGAGACAATATACGAAGGAACTCCTAGTGTGAAGAGAACAAGATTGGACATTCTTGAACATCAATTTGACAAGATTGAAATGGGAGAAAATGAAAGCGTGAAATAGTTTAGTGGAAGATTAAATGCTTTGGCCAATGAAGCACATGTTCTTGGTCAACCCTATGAAGACAAGAAGCTTGTCAAGAAACTCTTTCGGTGCTTACCCAAGAATTTTTCAGCACAAAAGGCAGCAATGAACATGTCACTCCATACTGACACAACAAGCTTTAAGGAGATTGTGGTAATCTTGTCCGCGTATGAGATGGAGTTGCAGCTGGAACAAGGATCAGTAAGTAAAAGTGCATCTAAAGGAATAACACTAAAAGTTGAAGAAGATTCTTCAGAAGACGAGGGACTTATCAGAGAGATATCCTTGTTAGCAAAGAAATTCAATAAATTCTTAAAAAGAAGGCCACGAGGATACCCCAAGACACGCAAGGTATACCCGGAGAAAGAAGGGAAATCTAAAATTCAATGCCATGAGTGTAAGTGATATGGACATATTAAGAATGAATGTCCTAGTGTTCAAAAGTGAGAAGCAACTTTAAAAGCCTTGGAGGAATCTAAATGCTTCAATTGTCAAGGTATTGGACACATGAAGAATGGATGTCTTAATATATAAAAAGGCAAACAAGTCTCTTCTTACTCAGGAAGAATCTACTGATTCGGAGGAAGAAAGTGAAGAAGAAGACATGATAAATTATGTCTCTTTCTACGGTGTCATCACTAGTGAAGATGAACAATCAAATGACGATAGTGATGATGAGATGATTATGAAAGAGTTATTCGAGAAGTTTATTGAGATGGGTCAACGAAATTTGAAGATTCTTAGAGAAAAGAATACTGTGGAGTCACAATTAAAGGTTGTTACGGAACAACTTTTAAAAAGGAGGAAGAGATAAATCTAGTTTCAAGTCAACTAGAGGAAACAAAGAAGAATTTAAAGATGTTGACAAATGGAACTGAAAAGCTTGACTATTTGCTAACAATAGGAAACAGAGATACAAATCACTATGGACTTGGCAACAAAGGAGAAAGTTCTCGCAATGAAGGAAAATTTGTCAAAAGTGTAAATCTGACAGAAACAGATACACCTTCAAAAACGAAAATTATACCTGCAGCGCCCGTGAGTTCCAGATATATAGAACGAAGAAGATGTTACTACTCTGGAAGAAATGGGCATATTCAAGTGAACTGTTTTTAAATGAAACATCATGAATGGAGACCTCAAAGGTCTTTCAATAAGAGAACAACACGGAAAAGATTGAATCATCTTCAATCACATTGGATCCAAGGTAAGTCACGAAGAACCAATCTGTCACAGTTGTTTCGAGGTAAGTCACGACAATACCAAGGTAAATTTCCTTACTGGTCTACACCTAATATTAGACTAATATGGATTAAAAAAAGCGAAAGGTATATGACAGTAAGACAACCTACAATTAAACAAATCTGGGTTAGGAAATCAGATTTAAATTGCAATGTTGCTTTTACTTCTATACAAAATGAGAAAGATTCAATGTGGTACTTTGATAGTGGCTGTTCAAGACATATGACAGCTAATCTTAGCTTGCTGTCAAACTTTAAAGAATGTGCCAAAGGAGGTAATGTGACTTTCGGACATCGACGGAAAGGAAACATACAAGGAAAAGGTGACACTTGTGACTATTGAACAACCTAAGCTGACTAATCTGCATTTTTTACAAGGACTTCAAGCAAACTTGATTAGTATTAGTCAACTATGTGATCAAGGGTGACGTGTCTCTTTCTCACATGAAAAATGCATTGTCGCGGATCAAGCAAACTTGATTAGTATTAGTCAACTATGGAAAAGAGCACCTAACAATTGCTACATCTTGACAGAAGAAGTGAAGTGCTTTCATGTTGCACAAGATCCAATTCACTTATGGCATCAACGTTTAGGTCATGTTAATTATCGAACCATTGTTAAATTGTCTAACTCTGAGTTGATTCGAGGTATGCCCAGGATGTCAAAGACAGAAGAAGTCATTTGCAAACCTTGCCAACAACGGAAAAAAGTTCGAATACATCACAAGAAGATGCCGCAAATCAAGACCATACACATACTAGAATTGCTTCATATGGATTTGATGGGACCGACGCAAACATAAAGCATAGGTGGAAAGAGGGATGTTTTCGTATGTGTTGATGATTTTTCAAGATATACATGGGTTAGGTTTTTGCGAGAAAAAGCTGAAACCTTTGAAATATTTCATTATTTATGCTTAAACTTGATAAATACCAAAGGAAGGATTAAGAGAATTAGAAATGATCATGGTCGTGAATTTGAGAATGAGTCTTTTGAAAATTTATGTAATAAACTTGGTATTTCACATGAATCTTCTTCTCCAAAAATTCCACAACAAAATGGAGTTATGGAAAGAAAAAATAGAACCTTGCAGGGAATGGCTAGGGCAATGTTGCATGGTAAGGGAGTTGCACCTCGATTCTTGGCAGAAGCCATAAACACGACTTGTCATATTATCAACAGAGAGTATGCTCGAACAGGTAATGAGAAAACTCCATATGAAATATGGCAAAGGCAAGACACCAAATATCAATTATTTCCATGTGTTTGGGTGTAAGTGCTACATACTCAATGATCGAGAGTATCTTGGTAAGTTCGACTCAAAGAGTGATGAAGGTATGTTTCTAGGTTATGGTACAAATTCAGCATCTTTTCGAGTTTATAATTTTCGTACCAAGATTGTTATTGAGTCCACTAACGTTGTATTTGATGAAGAAAGTCAAAACATAGAATATGTTGACAGAATTGTAGCTCAGTTACAAACGGATATGTTAAACATGCCTGTGGAAGTCAAAGGTTCACCTGAGGAACAAACTGATAACCTAGAAAAAAGAATTACCGAGGAGAACTCAGCAAAGGAGATGGAAGGAGAAATCAATTCAACTCAAGTGCACAAAAATCATTCCATAGCAGATGTCATTGGAAATGTTCATGACCCAAGAAGATTGAGGAACAAACCACGTATCAACTACAAAGATTTGGTGAGATTCGTTTGCTTTACATCCCTATCCACGGTAGAGGCGGAATATATAGCATTGGGGAGTTGTAGCACACAACTCATTTGAATGAACCAAATGCTATCGAACTATGGTATGGATTCTAAATCTTTCATTGCTCACTGTAATAATAAAAGTGCCATAAATATTTCAAAGAATCCAGTACTACATTCTAAAACAAAGCATATTGAGATTAGGCATCATTTTCTTAGAGAGCTTGTTGAGAAAAAGCAATTGCAAATTGAATATGTGCCTATGGAACGACAATTGGCTGATATTTTTACCAAACCTCTGGACATGAACCGCTTGTGAATCTCAGAAAAGCACTTGGTGTGTGCGAGCTTTAAAAGGAAAAAGGGTAATGAATGTACTTTATTGTTTGAGAAATATGTTAGTAGAAGTATACTTACGCTGATATTGAGGTGTACCTGGTATATTGGAAAAATTTTTTAGGACACAGATGGGGACAACACTTCTACACTCCGATGTCAATAAAATTGATAAGAGTGTAATGGAATTGACTCGAGTCTAAGTGGTGAGGCGGATTTCCAATTTTGACGTCTTAAGGGCATAAGGTTAGTAAAAAAATGAAAAAAGAAAAGAAAAAGATAAAAGAAAAAGAATATTCAAGCATACATATACAAGAAAAAAATGAATGATGATAAAAGAACAAAACCTACATACTCCGCTATGATTTGATCATAAGAGTATACCTACAAGGTAGCCTGAGTCTAAGTGGTAGGGAAATCTGTCAATTTCGATGATCTAGAAGTCTAGAGTGTTTGTTCTTAATCGGATACAAAATTCTATTTGCATATATGTCGGGTGTACTTGGTGGATGTGTTGAGTATATTTGTGCCGACTATTTCTTTTTAATTGAGTATATTTGAAAAAGAAATGTTTACTAAAGTGTTTTTGAAGGTTTTGTGGTAAATGTCAGCTAAATTGAAGTGAAGTATCACATTTCAAGAAGAAATTGTTTAAAGGAAATAAAGGATAATTAAGTTCGATATTGCATGCATTGTTTATTGATGTGTGGGAACACGAGTTATAAATTTTTCTAGACCACTTCACCGCAAGTATACGGATCGTGTAGTACCAGGGTCGATCTCTAGGGACTAAAGCAGCCAAAAACTAAGAATGAAACTAAACTAAGACGAATAGAAATAGATGAGGATATGGTCCTAAATATCTAAAACTAACCTAAGTGGTGATAACGATACTAGGTTGGGGTGAACTCGGATATGACGAACACTACGGGTGTTGGGATACCGGGAATCGTATGGATGAAGCAACTAAGGATCATAAACCTATCGACTTATCTTGACAACGGGAAATTCATGCCCTAAGGTGAGGAGTGATTCTTCCGAGCCTAAACCTCCTAACCATGAGTACGTGTAACCCCACCTTCCAGCAGTGATTAACCCGTACCATGGCAGTTTTACGAACGCAATCATTATTCCTAAGACGACTAACCGACCGGTCAGATTCTCATTAGCCGAACTTAACCTACAACTCAACAGGTCCGGATTCATTCTTTAACCTTCCAGCAAAGTCCGAAATCCTATGTTACTGAGCGGGTAGCACTAGCGTAAGAGTGATAATATTAAGCGTAGAACCGATAATCAAGAATAAATCAATAAATCTAAGCATTAACGCAAATCATTGTTCATCCATTACAATCCGATATCTCTACCCGTAGTTGGGACTCTACTCGTTCATGGAGAATACAAAACACGAAGATAACATAATCCTAAACATGATAGACTCTAGGAAATTCGATGCCTCGACCTTCCCTATCGTGTTACCGATGTGTGGATTGATGCTTCTCTTCTTCTCCAATGTCTCCCGAACCTTTCCAGATGTTTTCCAAGCCTTTCCTTTCCCTGTACGTCGCCCCTTTACTCTAGATCTCTTATGTTCTATAAAATAGGTCGTTTGAATGCAAGATCTAGGTTGTTGCGAAATACACGGCCAGCTCGGGCACCACTGTTACCCGGTCGTGCAGAGGCGCGCCCGGTCGTGTTCCTTCATAATGCCCGATCGGGCATCAGCACCCGATCGCGTGGTTGAACGGCCCGAGTCATGCAAACTCTCGGGGAATTTGGGATGGATTAATGCCCGAGCGGGTATTTGTCTTGCGCCCGATCGGGTAGGACTACCCAATCTCGTTGCCTTCGTGCCCGAGTCGTGCAAGGTGTGCGGATAAAACCCCATAGGTTTTACCCGAGCGGGTGGACTATGGTGCCCGACTTGGCACCCTTGTTGTCTTTAATTTTCTCTTTTCCGCTCGTTGCTCGGGTGTTCCTTTGGGTTCTAGTGCTTGATCTCGGCTCTGAGTGGATTTATCTTCAAAGTACGTGGTTTTGTTCAGGAATCCGTCTTTTTAAGCTCATTTAGGCCTTGTCGCCTAAAAACCTGCAAACCAACAAAACGGGTGTATGAAACTCATAATCGTATCGGATATGTAAATCTATCTATAAAATATATGCGAAAATGGCACTAAAACCTAACCTAAAATTGATACACTTTCAATGTTATCATTTATCATTTGAATGTGAAAGTTGAAATTTTTTGTACGAACGATACCCTAATCCAATGACATCGAATAGAAAAGATTAATCTTCTGCAGGCAGTATTGTTTTTCCCGATAATTTCCATTTAATCTTGAATTTGCTTTAATGTGAGTCTCATGCAGGGGAAGAATTTTTGTTCTTATACTCACACAAACAGGGGGAGAAAAATGTACTAGCGCAGGCGCAATTGTTACCTATGCATGCAAACCTGAAGACATGCAGAAGTGGATAGTTGGTGCTTGGTCCTTCAAAGATATGGATGATGCGATGATGTGTTTGTTTAAGTATAAGATCAAAAAGGGGGAGATTGTTAGAGTATTTTGATAGCTGAAATTTCATATTTGAATAGGTCAAAATTAGTTAAGTCAAAGGCTAAAAACATGGAGTTTGTTGGAGAAAATCAAGGAGCTAAAAACATGGAAGTTGTTGGAGAAAAACAAGGAGCATAAAAGTTGGAACAAACACATCATGAAGATCTATATAAGGAGTGCTGGTCGGATTTAACAATAGAGAGACTTCTCCATCTGATTTGAGAGTTCATCAATGACAAAAAGAGAAGTGGAGCTTAGAACGATAAATTCTATTTAGAGTTTCTTTTACACTTTGCGAAGTGGGTGTTTACAGAAATCGTTGATTGTATATCTAGGGATTTGTGGGGGAGTGGCTTGCGAGTCATTCTGTAAGGCTATTGTTAGAATAGTCTTAGGTTGTATACCTGGAAGACCTCTTAAATTAAATAGAAAGTCCTTTGGAGTTTAAAACTCCACCAAAATACATTGGCCATCTACTCTTTAATTTTTTCAGGAACATTAAATTCTTCAACGCAAATTTCACGAAAATTAAGAATTATCAAAATTGATTGTAATAGAATACCATAGAGTTATCATTAAATATTTTATAGGTAATTAATGGCAACTTGGATTGCACATGTAAAAGCAAATTTATGAATGGTTTATCTATATGTCTCTAAAATATTTTCAAACCGTCGAAAGGTTTTTGAAAATAATATGAAAATAAAACAGTAATTTATATAACTATAATAACTTAAAACAAGTTCAAACAACTTTATGAATTTTTCCTTTAAAATTATCAATGCAAATAAAAGAAGAATATGTTAAAAATTTCAACGCAAATTCGGTATTACATGAACTGGGGGATTATCAAAAATGCCCCTGTAGGGCTAAAGTGCTTCAAAAATACCCTTGGCTGA
>CM071874.1:28009612-28023110 GCA_036759665.1 Gynandropsis gynandra
GCGACCCAAACCGACTCACTGAGACAACCGACTCTTGCGACTCAACCGACTCACTAAGACTCAACCGACTCATTGACACTCACACCATTTCAAATCAATAAACCATTTTGGGACTCGACATCCTCCAAAACCCTAGAAATCGATCTACTTACACTTATTGACACCATTGAAGATTGACTCGTGCTCTCTTCTCCACCGCTGCTGATTCTAGCCATTTCCTTCTTGTCAACTTCGAATTTTCTTTTTGCCAACTTCGAATCGATCCCTCTCAAGTTCGAAATCACTTGTTCCTTCTTGGCTTTTACTCTCCCAGAATGCGGGTTTGGCTTTTACTCTCCCAGAATGCGGTTTTTCCCACGTTCGAAAATTAAGGGTAAATTTGTCTTTTCTCCAGTTTTTTTTCCGATTAAATAATTATTTTAGGGAAGGGTATTTTTGAAGCGTTTTAGCCCTACGAGGGTATATCTGATATTCCGCCACATGAACTACTAACACAACAGTAATTCACAGCTAGATTTAATTGGTAGTTGTAATGACAAATAACACAATCTAACAATAATCCACAAACACAACTTTAATGCAACTTGCAAACATCAATCGCTATTACTTTGATATTCGCATTTAAATGATTTTATAAATAATCAAATAACTGTTTTTTTTTCGTATTTTGTTACATGAATTACAAGTAAAATAGCTTAAATAATATATATATATATATATGTAATACACAGAAATTATATGACAATCATCGTTTTGTATAGCCGTGAAATCCACGACTATCACATTTCAGCTTTGCACGGGACAAAATCCGAAACATGTACGATAGTCTACAAATTGTACAAATAATATAAGTCTATAATACATTTTATATATAATAAACATAGGAGGCAAATATAAAGATGAGAGTTTGAATCCATTACCTCGAAATGCCTGTCCATTTATCTTTACCAGCTATACTACCCCCAATTAAGGCACAATCACCGGTTTAGCTACAACAAATCTGGCATTAAAGCAACCAAATGCTAGTAGATTTCTCAATATGTTACAAAAATTTAGTTTATATGTCATGTAAGACTCTAAATTTAAGCAACTTGAGAATTAATCTTTAATTTATTCACGACAAACCCAAGACCTTTCTTGTCTTTGATCCTCCAACTTATTGACACAATGAACTAAGTAGACGAACTTGTTGTGCGATTGCCCATAGAGTCGATGTTTTATGAATGAAGAGATCTGAACCAAAATGCGTCCCGACGAGTTATCTAAAAAATAGTAATATGAATAGTAAAACATGCCATAATAACATAAATCACATATTAAACATATTAACAGTACTTCATTTTGAAATTATACATCCTTTGTTGATTGATTAATTTATGAAAATCCTTTATAGACTATGATAAGATAATACGTGATAAGAAAAATTTTCAAACATATCATTGGTGATAAGGTATATGATGATACAATAATAATATAAGACAATATGGGAAAATACAACCTTATGGTGTTGGACTTAAATTTACGCATTCAATTTTTATTTTTTTAGTCTTATTAATAATTAAAATTAATTAATAATAACATTTATAAATATAAAAATACGTTATCTATTTCTTTTATATTGACATATGTTTGCTTTTAATTTCTTCTTAAGGATAAGGCGCAAGATTGGATATACTCTCAACTCCGAATTCTATACGGTAATAGGGACAATTGGAGGACAAGTTCATGAAACAGTCCTTCACACATAGTAAAGCTCAGCTCACAAAAAACCAGATTAACGCATTCGTGCAAAGGGCAGCTGAGAGCTTATATGAAGCGCGGGAACGATTTAAAGGAAATCAACGTCTTTGCCCACATCACAACATGAATTAAAGCCACCTCTTACATAATTTTCTGCAAGGACTTATGGGATATCACGATGATATTGATCATAATCAAAGTTGGAGGTTACTTAAGTAACCTCACGTTTCCATAGATCGAGGACTTGATCGAACGAATGGCCGACGAAGGAAGCAACACCACTGGAGAATACAACCGCAATATTCCAGCAAAAGTGGCCAATATGAATGAGGTGCACTCTTTACACGCCGGTTTAACTGAAGTAAAAGACCAAATCGTAGGGATTTACCATCTGTTGTCAAAATGACATCGTCTGCACTACTCGAAGTAGTCATGGGAAAAAGAAGTTTGGGGATGTGAGGAAGTGAAATACGTAGGAAACAACCAATCTCCAGGGAAAACATATAATCTCGGATGGAGAAATCACCCCAACTTCTCGTACAAGAACCCTGACGGTGCGTTGAACGCACAACAATCATTGGGAAATTTTCAGCCGTGGGTGATGCAATGAAATCACAACTTCCAGCCAAGAATTCAGCCTCAAAATCAAGGGTATCAACCGCATGTTCCACCACCGAACCAACGTAAAGCAGCCCCCGATATTACAGCCATGTTCGCCCACCTCCTCCAAGAGC
Source organism: Gynandropsis gynandra (assembly GCA_036759665.1). Taxonomy (NCBI): domain Eukaryota; kingdom Viridiplantae; phylum Streptophyta; class Magnoliopsida; order Brassicales; family Cleomaceae; genus Gynandropsis; species Gynandropsis gynandra. The sequence goes on from CM071874.1 coordinate 28,012,087, forward strand.
AGCAAAATCAAAACAACCTATTGATTGGAGAGAAATTGGAGCAAGACAATTCCAATAAGCAGATGGAGGACTTTCAAAATCATCTTAGGCATTTGGAAACACAAGTTGCGCAATTAGCGCAGGAAGCAGCACGTCTGCAAGGAATTTTACCGCGGAAACCGGAAGCGAATCCCTGTGAGCATGTCAACGCCATTTATCTGAGGAGTGATAAGACGGTGGATCAGCCCGCTCCTTCGACGTTTGAAAGGGGTGAAGCATCTATCACAGCAGTGGAAAAGGCTATTAACGATCAAGGAGAAACCCAAGAAGGAAGAGGAGTCAAAGTACATAAAACCAGACCCGAGGTCATCTTTGCCATTTCCACAATGTCAGTGCAAAAAAACAGTGGATCAGCCTATTCCGACATTTAAAAAGCGGAAGCATCTATTACAGCAGCGGAAAAGGCTAGTGATGTCGACAATCACAAGAAGAAACCCAAGGAGGAAAAGGAGCCAAAAAATGTAAAACCCGATCCAAGGCCGCGCCTCCTTTGCCATTTCCACAATGTCAACGCAAGAAGAACAACGATTCGAAATTCACAAACTTTGATGAAATATTGAAAAGAATTCACATCACCATCCCGTTCCACGAAGCGTTGAAGGAGATATCATCGTATGCCAAGTTTCTCAAAGACGTGCTTGAAACAAGCGGGTCATGGAGATGGAGACCATGATGGTGACTAATTCAATGCTGCAACCAAACTTAGCAAAGAAGATGCCCGATCCAAGTATATTCGTGATCCCTTGTAAAATAGAAACTATGCATATTATTTTCATTGTTTTGTTATCACCTTCATTAACTTCAACTTATTGTTAAGGTGACGAAAAAAAAATAAAGATGTTGATGCTGAACAAATTTATAATATGATTTAAATTTTGTTGAATTTTGTTAGAGCTTCTTCTAATAGAAAAAAATGATCTGATAAAACTATCGACGCAAAGTAACATAAAGAATTAGTAAAGATGAAATTGGTAGTGTAACATGATTAAATAAAGATATTGTTCTTTTAAGATCTACAAATTATTGTTTCAGCAATGAACATTATAAAAACACCTTAAACAATCGAATTGGTGATCGATGTGATTTATTATATTGAAAGAAATTACGTTATACAATTACAAATGAAAATTATGATAGATAGATTTAAAAGTAAAAAATTGTAAAGTACGATTATAAGATGTTTAAATTTTTAATATTATTTTTATTTTAATTGCAATGGCTCTATTCAAAAAATATTTTATATCTGTCATAGGCCACAAAAATTAATATGTATCAATCTATCCATGTGATTTAAAATCATTAGTTCATAGCATTTGCTGAATAATTCAATTTTCTAAAACAATTATTGATTTACCTCGATTTTAAAATTTCCTTTTTAATAGATGATGCATTTCATCTTACAATGATTTATTCCACATGCCATGGCTTCGTAGAATATATGTTATGATATTTATATAATCTATTCGATATGTCACCTATTGATATATTTCTATCATCATTTTTAAACAATGCTTTTTCATAAATTTTGAGAATTAAATGTTTTATTTCTAAGGTTATGAGCAATAATATGTTGGATTGCTAATCGGGTGCGAAGCTGTGTTTTAACAACCCAGATTGAAGATCTAGTCAAGTTCGGATTAGTTTTTCGGGTTTCAATGTACTATAGATTAGAAACAATTTCGAAAATACTTGTTACGTTGAATGTTGTGATTGTCGGATGTAAGACTTGATAGCGCAAGTCCTCTACTCGTATCCACGCCTAGATCGGATCTGCAATCAACGGTTGGTGCGGAATTTTACGATGAACGAAAGCGGTTTCGTTTTTCGTTTTTCTTTCTGACGGCTATTAGGGTTTTTGTTTCGATTTTCGTGCTAATGAAAGCGGTTAACAAAAACATGTTTTTCGTTTATTATATAATTAATAAACTTTTTAATAATTAAAACTTAAACCCGAGACTATTTAAATATTACATAACAGGCATAATACTTTCAATCTCTCACTTGCCTTTACGTAATATCTCAATTGGTCGAAGTACATGTATCTCCATACACATACTTTGCCTGTACATCTGATGTACTAATCCCAAAAGAAAACCAAGTACAATTATATTCTTGGGTGCTAGCAGATGAAAATAATTGTATTCCACACTGATTGTCTAACAACCACAAGCAGATATCGAGACACTCGAATGCGTATAATCTCATAGGTTCATCATTAAACCGGTAGCCAATTAGTCTCCATTAATTAGCTAATCGATGTTGGCCTCTAGCAACACTCCCCAACGACTAGATAGCGTGAAGTAATACTCTTACTCATTTGAGTAACAATCTTACCCAAAACGAACAAGGGTGAAGTTGACATCAATATTTCCTTCCATCTTTACAACTCCGGATGCATCCTAGGCATGGTCATAACTGTCAACCTTACGGATGATCAACTATGTTTCATGTCAATCACAACTGACTGATTAATGAACATAAGAAACACCTTTCTTCATTTATTTAATGTACTCTGACCAGAATTCGTACAGTCATTGTGATTACTAACAACATAGAGCTCATACTCTTACCAAGAGTATCCCATCTTGATCAGTCACTAACTACGCAAATATCTAATTATTCCCAATATCTATTCAGCTAGTACTCTAAGATACTAGGTGTCCAGAATCAAAGAATAATAGATAAGATGCTAGTAACTATGTTGATCTCAGGTCTAAGGAAAAAACTAACTATTCTTAGGACAAGGCTCTTCATCGCATCTAACAAAGTTGAACTCTTTAACTGCCTTGTTGAAGCGAATTTTCCAGCTTCGAGAAGCTTGTTTGAGTCCATAAATGGACCACTGAAACTTGCATACCATATAACTTTCAGTTGGCAATGTGAAACCCTCAGGTTGAGCCATAAAAACCTCTTTCTGGAGCTCTCCGTTAAGGAAAGCTGTTTTCACATCTCTTTGCCAAATTTCATAGTCATAGTATGTCGTTATCGCAAGCAGAATCCGAATAGATTTAAGCATTGCCACAGGGGAGAACGTTTCTTCATAGTTAATCCTTCTTGTTCACTATACCCCTTGGCAACTAGATGAGCTTTATAGGTCTCTACCTGCCCGTCTGCTCCAATCTCTTCTTGTAAACCCATTTACAAATAATCGTTCTGAAAGCCTGTGAAGGATCAACCAAAGTCCATACTTTGTTCATCTTCATAGATTCCATCTCGGATTCCATCGCTTTCCACCATTTCTCAGAATCTGGGCTTTGTATAGCTTCTTGGAAAGTCAATGGATCGTCATCTCTATGACCGGCCACGTCCTCTTGGACCATCAGATTAAGTCTTTCAGGTGCGCGTCGAGAACGTGTTGACCTTCTCAAAAAGCCTGTGTAGTAGGTTCATCCTACACTGGGATATCTTGCTGGACTTGTTCTTGAACAGGTTTCTGAACTTGTTCCTGAACGGGCACTGTCACTTCAACATTTGAAGATGACGCGCCGGAGCCTAACAACATATCTCCCAGCCAAGATCACTTATTTAACATCTCATATCCATGAGCTTGCGTTGGTTCACCGGGTCCTTGAATCTCGTCAAGAATTACTTCCCCACCATGAATTCCTTCCTCAAGGAATTCCCTTTCAAGAAAGGTTGTCGTTCTGGCCACAACCACTTTGTGCTCAGACGGGTGGTAAAAATAATATCCCATAATTTTCTTGGGATAACCTATGAACCGACACCTGTCAGACCTAGCATCTAGCTTGTCTGGCAAAAGTCTCTTAACGAAGGTCGGATAACCCCAAACCTTGATGTGTCTCAGGTTTTGTTTCCGTCCCTTCCATATCTCATATGGAGTGTCAGAGACCGATTTAGTGAGAATCTTGTTTAAGATATAAGCAACTGCTTCTAAAACATAACTCCACAGATTTATTGGAAGATCCGTGAACCCCATCATGGATCGGACCATATCTAATAAAGTCCAATTTCTCCTTTTGGACACACCATTATGCTGTGGCGTTCCAGGAGAACTCCATTGAGACAAAATCCCATTTTGCCTTAGATAATCGATAAACTCGTGACTTAGATACTCACCACCCAGGTCTGATGTCAACACCTTGATACTCTTTCCGGTTTGTTTCTCTACTTCACTGCGGAATCTCCTGACATTTCAAAAGTTTTGGACTTGTGTTTCATCACGAACACAAATCCATACCTCGACATATCATCATTGAACATGATGAAATATGAATATCCACCGTTAGCTTGAACTCTCATCGGTCCACATACATTAGTATGTATGAGTCCTAGGAGTTCTGTAGTTCTCTCTCCGGTTCCACTAAACAGAGATTCGGTCATCTTATAGTGAGACAAGATTCACAAGTTGCATAAGTTTAATAATCAAAATGGCCTATAAGACCATCTTTATGAAACCTGTTTATCCTCTTCTTACCGATGTGACCAAGTCTACAATGTCTAAGGTACGTCTGTCTTTGATGATCATCTACCTTTCTCTTATGGCCCGAAACATGCATGTTAATTGGTTCTACATTAATATCAGGTAAGACATAAATTCCTTGTTGCAAGTAACCATTCACACATAAATCATCATCATGATAAATAGAGCAAATATTACTACTGAAAACTATTTGAAATCCACGTCTATCAAGCATAGAAATAGAAATAATGTTCGAAACAAATTTAGGAACATAATATCAGTCGTCTAACAATAAAATCTTGCACGTAGGCATAATAAGAGAAATCGATCCTATGGCTAGAGCAGCAACACTTGCGCCATTTCCAACCTTCAGAATGAACTCTCCCTTCCTGAACCTCCTACTAATCCTCAGTCCCTGCAACATATTGTAGACGTTAAAACTGCTACCGGTATCCAATACCCATCTAGACCAATCAATGGTAGTTAAGGAAATCATGAAAATATTTTCTATGAGAATCTTACATTGCTTCTTGCCCTTGAGAGACTGCAGGTATTCCTTGTAGTTTCTCTTCCAATGTCCTTTATTCTTGCAGAAGAAACACTCAACATCTGATTGGTCATCCTTGACGGTCTAACGACAAAGCAATTTATCGTCTAAGAACTCAGTTATTAATTTTTTCAAAATTCTTTAATTTTATGCTTTGTAAGTTTTTTTGCACGCGGGTTACGCACGCCCGCTCGGGTTCACGCGTCGCGCTAAGGTTAGGGTTAGGGTTAGGGTTTCCCAAACAACCCAATCGCAGTCGTCGCCCTCTCGCCGGTCACCCGCTCTGGGCGTGAAGAGCTGCCGGTGCCGGGTGAATCACCGGCGTCAGGCGACTGCGAAACGCCCTTTCGCTCGATGCTCACTCGTGCGCCAATCAACCCACCCTCGCCCATCGCTCATGCCTGTCCTCGCTGCTCGCCGTGAGTCGCCAATTGTCGCTCCCAGACCGTCGCAACTCTCGACCCTTGCAGCGTAGTGCGACATCGCCCTTTCGGGCTCTCTTGTGTCGCGCCGGTCCTAGACACGCCGACCGACCCTTCACCCACGATCGACGACCCTCGTTCAGTCGGCTAGGGTTACGGCCTCCGCCCAGTTCGGGTTTCACGTTGATGCGTCTTGGTTTTGTGCGAGCGTTGCTTGAGTTAATTTCTTCTTTATAACAAAAAATAAAAAAAAATTTGAATAAAATCGTTTTTATTTATATCAATCTCTATGTAAATATAGAACCATATCAAGAATCAAAACCAAATAAACAATTGAAAACTAATATTTATAATACGACTATAGTTGATTTATAATTTCTGAAATCATATATATAATAAGGAGATTTTTTTCTCGTATGACGAAACCACATCACAAAAGAGAGATAAATCTCTATTTAAATCTAAGTTAGATATAATCTTAATAGTAATAAAATACAATTTAGCCATATATTTTATTGTTATTTTTTATTATTTTTATTATTGTAATTATAAAAAATTGTTTACAAATTTTGAAACATAAATTATTATTTTTTTCTGAATTTATCAAATTAAAATTTCTAAAAAATATTACAAAATTAAATAAAATTTGAAAAAAAAATCATATATATATATATATATATATTCATTAAGTCACATCACCAAAGGAGAGAAAAACCTCTATATATATCTAATTTAAATATAATCTTAATATTAATAAAATAGAATGTGGTAATATATTTGATTATTATTGTTATTATTCTAATATAAAAATTTGTTTACAATTTTTTAAAATAAATTATAATTTCTTTAAGAATTAATCAAATTAAAATTTTAAAAAAGATTAAAAAAATTAAATAAAATTTGAAAACAACTGGAAATTTAGAAAAACAATAAAATTGAAGGAGACGAGGGATCCGATGGCTCCAAAACTTCTATGTATCTCTCGATGCTTCGAAGACAAGCGACTGAGAAATCGTCGATGGTGAGTCGTGGTTTTATCTTGGGCCGATGCATTCTGTTGGGTAACTAGGGTTTTGTTACCTTTTCTGAATCAATGAGAACATTTGATTTGTTTGTGCCAAAGTTTTAATGTGTGTGTGATTTTTGCAGCTTAATTCTTCTGCCATTGGTGTAAAAACGAATGAGGATGGCACGCCTGCTCATGGAGAAGAAGAGGGTGGTCGCGCATATGTTGATGGAGAGGAAGCTACATCGACACGGGTATAATGTATCTACCTCCAGACCCTTCCTCTTCGTATCAACAATCATTTATTTCGCCTGTCAATTTCAAATAAAAAATTATATGTTTTTGATATTCTAGGAGGCAACACCAATCCAACATACCTTTTTCTCAAGTCCTTGACAGCAAGCGAAGTGTCTGCTTCTAGGAAGCGAATCGCAAAGGGACCAATGGGAAGAGAAGATTATATGTGGATGATGGTTTTGTATCATGCTTTAAGGTCGAGGGGAGTAAGGGTTTCTGAGTTTGTGGTCGAGTAAGAGAGTTGCTAAGAGGGTTGTGGGAAATGGTGTTTGTATCGTTGATAGTGATTGCCAAAAAATGAAAATCGAAAGTAGAGGGAGTGAGGGACTAGAGATTGAATCCGAGGAGTTGAGTTTTTATATTGAAGCGAATAACTTGGGTTGAAATGTTAGAAAATGGTGGTGGATGAGAAGAAAAGAGAAGACGTGGCGAATGTTCATGTAGCTTATGACATTAGAGAGGCTAACTTTGGTGAATCTCATGGATATACTCATGCCTTGAAGGACATAACATCAGTAAGTATAAAGAGGCGAAAGAGGGTTTTCGGAGATGTGATAGAAGAAAAGATTGTGACTGTCGATAAATAAGAAAACATTGAGATTGTTGAGCTTTGTTGAGATTATGTAGTAGTCAATAGAGATTTGGGATTTGAATCACAATCTGATAGTCCAGGGGATAATGTTGGAAGAATTTCCAAAAGCAAGAAGGGAAAGGTAGTGATGCTCTATAGGAATGGTAATGGTTCTGTGGGTGAACGAACTATAGGGAATTCTGTTGAAGTTTCTTCTACGGAAAATGGGATATTGGATAATAGAAATGAGACAGAATGATGGCTGGAAGATCTAAGTGGGGATGCGGATATGAAACAAAAATGTAGGCTCTTTACGAGAAACCAAATAGCTCAAGGGGTAGAAGGAGATACACGGGAGAAGATAAGGGTAAAGGTATTATCGTAGATATTGTATCTTTGCCAGACAGTGATGAGATAACTGGAGTTGTACGGAGATGGAGTTCAAGAGTTGGGTGATCATCTCATTTTCATACGTATTTCTTGCACGATTTTAGAGATGTTTATGATAAAGATGCGATGCTTTACATATGATTCCGTATCCGTTTTACTTGTTTTTGTATTTTCATGTTCTTACACGTTTTTATGCGTATTCGGTTCATTTCAAACCTAAAGGACGTGAACGAGACAAAGTACCAACATCGAGGATCATCACGGGACAAACGGGATGAGAATCGGCAAGGAATAGCCACTACCCGCGCGGGTAAATCCTTAGCCCGAGTGGGCATTTGTTAGGGTGATTTTGTCTAGCGAATTGAGCACGAGTCGGGCAAGAAATACCACGCCAGGGGCCTCAGCCCGAACGGGCATCACTTCAGCCCGAGCGGGCATCACCTCAGCCCGAGTGGGCATCACCTCAGCCCGAGCGGGCTGCCTGTTTCTCCATCGCGTTCTTGCGCGATCTTCCACGCTGTACCCGAGCGGGTCACTTACCCAGCCCGCTCGGGTCGCGTCCGTCACCTGCAACTCTAAATAAGTTAATTTGTCTTCAAACTGTTGGGGACTTATACAATAAGTAAAACGACTTTAGAGAAGAGGAATAAGTGATATTTCACTGGAGAAATAATGGAAACGTCACTTAAGTTATTCAAGAATGGAAACTCATGAAAAGATAACAATCGGTGGCTGCTGCAACAAAAGGAAGAACTGAATGGCCGAAAGGGAAAGAAGAGAGAAAAGGAAAGAAAAGAGGAAAGAAAGAAGAAGAGAGGAGTGAGAGGTCGAACTCATTCACTCAGTTTTCGGTTCTAGATCGAGAGAGAGAGTAGAGAGAAGGAGAAGGTTCTTGCGAAGGAGACTTACAAGGAGCATTGGAGATCAATCCGACACTTCGGTTTCGTTTGGTTTTCATGTTCCTTAGACCTTCTATTTCATTTATATTTTTTTACGGACGCATGAGCCAGTAGTTTGTTTGTTCTAGGAGAAGGGATTAGCCCTTGGCTATCCCGGAACCACTTTTGATTTATCTTTGATTATATCTTCCCGTTTTCATTTATCTATTCTTTATCTGGGTGCTTAAATTACTTGTGTTTACAAAGGCCAAGTAAATGCATGTGTTAGGGGTTAGGAGAAGGACCGAAAGGAGAATTCTAGTCCTAGAAGAGCAGGTTTAGAACAACCGAGGTTAGGCCACGATAGTAGGGTAGCAGCGGTTGAGGGTAAAATGGATGAATCACAGGTCTTATGGGTTTAGTTCAAGGTGTCAGCCACGGAAGTAGGGGGTAACTTGACTAGATCACGTGTCTATGCCTCGAGAAAGGGTAGATATCATATAAGGATCATCTGTCTTAGATAACTTGACTGGGATTGCATGATGGATTGATTGTTGGATTCGGTAGTCTTGTGGTGAAACTGGATTCGTGGAACGTTTGTCTCATTCTTAAGAACTAGTTTGTTTATTTGTTTTTAGTATTTCATTCTTAAAACCATATTTCGTTCGTTAGAAAGTTTGATTCGTAGTTTGAGTTTAGGTTGTGTTGCGTAGTCCTTGTGGGATCGACACCTGAAGTACTACACACGTGTCGTGCACTTGCAGGTAGTTTAGGTTATTTGTTAACTTTGATAACGCATCATTGGGTAACTAGGGGTTTGTTACCTTTTCCGAATTAGTGAGAACATTTGATTTGTTTGTGCCAAAGTTTTAATGTGTGTGATTTTTGCAGCTTGATACTTCTGCCATTGGTGTAAAGACGAGTGACCATGGCGCGCCTGCTCATGGAGAAGAAGAGGGTGGCCGCGCGTCTGCTGATGGAGAAGAAGCTAAACCGGCACATGTATGATGTATCTGTCTCCATACCATTCCTCTTTGTATCAACAATCGTTTATTTCGCCTATAAATTTCAAATATATAAGATATATGCTCTTGAGATTCTAGGAGGCAACACCAATCCAAAGTACGTTTTTCTCAGGTCCTTGAGTGCAAGCGAAGCGTCTACTTCTAGGAAGGGAATCACAAGGGACCACTGGGAAGAGAATATTAAATGGGGATGATGGTTTCGTATCTGTTGTTAAAGTCGAGGGAAGTAAATGTTTTTTGAGTTTGTGGTCGGGTAAGAGAGTTGCTAAGAGGGTTGTGAGAAATGGTATTTGTATTGTTGATAGTGATTGCCAAAAAAATGGAAACTAAAAGTAGAGGGAGTGAGGAACTAGAGATTGAATCCGAGGAGTTGAGTTTTCAGATTGAAACGAAGAATTTTGGTGGAAATGTTAGAAAAATGGTGGTGGATGAGAAGAAAAGAGAACACGTGGTGAATGTTCATGTATCTGATGGCATTAGAGAGGCTGATTGCGGTGAATCTCGTGGATATACTGATGCCTTAAAGGACATAACATAAGTAAGTATGAAGAGGCAAAAGAGGGTTTTTGGAGATTTGATAGAAGAAAAGATTGTGACTGTCGATAAATCAGAAAACATTGACATTGCTAAGCTTTGTGGAGATTATGTAGTAGTCAATAGAGATTTGGGATTTGAATCATAATTTGATAGTCCAGGAGATAATGTTGGAAGAATTGCTAAAAGCAAGAAGGGAAATGTAGTGATGCTCGATGGGAATGGTAGTGGTGCTGTTGGTGAACGAGTTGTCGGGAATTCTGCTCAAGTTTCTTCTGTGAAAAATGGGATATTGGATGGCATAAATGAGACATAACGAAGGCTGGAAGATATAAGCGGAGATGCGGATACGAAAAAAAAATGCAAGGCTCTTTATAATAAACCAAGTAGCTCAAGGGGTAAAAGGAGATATACGAGAGAAGAGAAGGGTAAAGGTACTATCGTAGATATTGTATCTTTGTCAGACAGTGACGAGATCACTGGAGTTGGTGTGGAGATGGAGTTCAAGAGTTCAACGAATGTTTTCATAATGCCCGATGTCCTTGGAATGGAGGTGAATGCAGTGGTTGATATGGAGCAAACAAAGAATATAAGAAGCAACGAAAGGAGAATTCAAGGTGGAAATGAGAGGAGAAATGAATCAAGAATTGAGCAGTTTCCTGAAATTTCAAAGAAAAATGCAGCTCGATTTGCTTATTTCAATTGGAATGCATCTGGGACATAATCAAGTGAAGTTATTGCATCAACATTCTTGGCAAGAATTGTCATGCACAGTTCTTGCAGAGATGCATCAACATTCTTGGCAAGAATTTTCATGCATAGTTCTTGCAGAGTTCTTGAGCTACATTTTCTGCGGGTTCTCCATCAACATCTTTCCCTCGCCCTCTCCCTCGCA
>CM071874.1:28031063-28046690 GCA_036759665.1 Gynandropsis gynandra
ACATTTACAAAGATTCTAAATCAAAACAATACATTTACAAAGATTCTAAATCAAAACAATACATTTACAAAGATTCTAAATCAAAACAATACATTTACAAAGATTCTAAATCAAAACAATACATTTACAAAGATTCTAAATCAAAACAATACATTTACAACGTCAATCGAAGACTCTGCACGAATTATATTTCCACTGGAGAGATAGTTCACTGAGGGTCGCATGAGTTCACTGGAGAAATATTACATTAGCAGAGAGTGACCCAACACTGTCACCTAAGTCATCTCCTGCCATGTACTTCGTCTTCCAGTGAACATTTGAAGAGTGATCCAACACCGTCACCTAAGTCAACCCCGCAACTCGTCAGTGACCGCATAGAGCCTGAGTCCACCGATTACCAAGACCTTGAGTAACACATAGACAACACCATGCCCTGCATCGACAATGGTGACTACGCCACGCAGGTCACAAAGGTAAAACACATTTTTTATAGAAATATGGGTTAGATACGCATACTAAGAGAAGAGACGTAGACGTTAACTTATATACATGGGTCGGAAGGGTCACATGGGTCGGCAGACAGGAGTCTGACAGCAAAAGGACAAGTCACATGGGTCGGAAGAAAAGATTTTGACTGCAAAACAACAAGTGACATGGGTAGGAAGGGTCACATGGGTGGCAAGACAGGAGTCTGACAGCAAAACGACAAGTCACATGAGTCGCATAGGTCGCATGAGTCGTCCATGGGTCATATGTGGTCGCATGAGTCGTCCATGGGTTATATGTGGTCATATAGGGTCGCATGAGTTGTACACGGGTCCTATGTGGTCGCATGAGACGTCCATGGGTCATGTTTGGTCGCATGAGTCGTCCATGGGTCATATGTGGTAATATAGGGTCACATGAGTCGTACTAGGGTCTTATGTGGTCGCATGAGGCATCCATGGGTCATGTTTGGTCGCATGAGTCGTCCATGGGTCATATGTGGTCGCATGAGTCGTCCATGGGTCATATGTGATCATATTGGGTCGCATGAGTCGTACAAGGGTATTATGTTGGGCACATGAGACGTCCATGGGTCATGTTTGGTCGCATGAGTCGTCCATGGGTCATATGTGATCATATTGGGTCGCATGAGTCGTACATGGGTTATGTGTGGTCGCATGAGTCGTATAAGGGTCATATGTGGTCGCATGCGTCGGATGGGTTCCCATTTAAACCTGATTCTAAGTTAATTCGATTGAGCGTCGCATAACGGGTCATATTGGGTCATAATCTTACGAACAATAGATGCAAAATAAGTTATTTTCAACGTTTAAATATTGATTACATAAGGTCTCAAAGGTTAAAAAGGTCTCAAAAGTTACATAAGGTTACATAAGGTCTCAAAGGTCACAACAGTTAGAAAAAGGCAAGAAAATGTTTGAAGAAGAAGAAAAAGGCAAAAAGAAGTTCGGGAAAAAAAAGGAAAGAAGAAAAGGTCAAATTTGCTGAGTTTAAAGACACATCGCAGCCCTTCCCCGCAAGAAGAGTCGTGTGTGACTCAACGCCTTCTCCAATTTGACCTCCAACCGTGACCTTAGGTAACGCGGATACAGTTTGATGTCTGAGTCCGCCGATTACCAAGACCTTATGTAGTGCAGATACATCACAAAGTCCTCCATCCACGTTGTAAGTACTTGTGTGTATCTGCATACAGACTGAGTCCGACGATTACCAAGACATTGAGTAACGAATAGACAGCACGATGCCCTGGGTCGACCATGTGACCTTAACGGTCACAAAGGTAACAAGGATTTTTCTGAGAATTTAGGATTTTTCTGAGGATTTTTCTGAGGATTTTTCTTAGTTATTAGAAATCGCCCTTTTGAGAGAATGAAAGACTCGAAACAAGAGATGATTTGGTGCTTGTTATAGCTTTTCAGTTTTTCCTCTTCTATTTATAACGAAAAATAAATGGACTCCTAAAATTTCAGATAGACAATAAATACAAAGAATGACCAAGGTGCATGTATTGACCACATTAAAGAATATTAAAGGTCTTGAATGTGGCATGGTAAAATAAAAAGCATAGTTAGCACCTAGAAAAAGCAGTAGTCTGACATTGAAAAGACTTGTCGAAAGGGTCGAAATGGTCGAAAGGGTCGCAATGGTCGGAAGGGTCGCACGGGTCCAAGGGTCACGAGGGACAAGGGTCGCACGGGTCCAACATATTTTGATTTGAGCTGTATTTTCAAAATTTTATTCATATTATTTGTAAATAATAAATTAGTATCGCAGGGGTCCAAGGGTCGCAGAGGTCCAAGGATCGCAGAGGAACAAGGGTCGAAGAGGGACAAGGGTCGCAGATGAACAAGGGTCGAGGGTCGCAGAGGGACAAGGGTCGCAGGGGTAGGGGTCCAACAGAAGAACAAGGGTCGCAGGGTCGAACTGGGTCGCTAGATCGAATTGGATCGTAAGGTCGCAGGGGTATTTTGGGAATATCAATATTTATAAGGGTATTTTTGAAGTTAAAAACTTTTTATTTTTCGGAAAGGATATTTTTGATGTGTTTTAGTTCTACGAAGGTATTTTTGAAGTTACCCCAGTTAGAGTAAATCAAATTAGATTTAGAGTGAAAATAATTATTCAAAATAAAATAATGAAAAAATGGAAACAAATTACATCTCATTCTGACTCATGGGTAAATACTATTCATTGTCGTATTCCAACTTACTCATACGAAAACATGAGAGTGAATTATAGAAATATATCAGTAAAATCCCTAACTACAATTTCAACTTTAATCAACCATAAAAAAATATTTAAGAGAAAGGTCTCAAATAGTCTTAAACATTCAACCAATTTATTTTGTGTCTTGTAACATTTTATAAAGCTTGTTAGTCAAATCCAAACTCTAGGACATTAGTTTCTTCAAATTCAATACAGACTCTCGATTTTCTAGAGGATTAAGCAAAACATGCATAGGTGCCAAAGCACTAATATGAGATGCCAAAATATAGAACATAAAACGATAACATGCATAATAGTGAGCAAGTCTAAAGTCACCTTGTCCCTTAAACTTTTAAACTTTTTCATATATTTATATAATTCGTAACTTATATGTGCATAATAGTTCATATTTTATACTTGTCATAGATTTTTAACTTATCATTAACTTGTAATTATTTTTTTTTCTTTTCACATTTATGTTTTTCATAATTTTGATGGTTTTTAATTGTAGCTCACATACTTACACAAATCATGTATAACATACATAATCACTAATAGCAACAATGACATACATATGCATTTGTAGGTCTTCTGTAATTTAACCTAAAATATGTTGTACAATGTACAACCATATTTTTCGTGATTATGATTTAAAATTTGAATAAAAAAGTAAAAAAAAATAGTATTCTTCACTTAGTCGTAAATTTCATGAAAACACTTATCTTATGGACCTAAAATATTTTAAAAGGATTTTGTTAATATATCGATTCAAAGACCTTAAAATTAGAAAGCAAAATCAAGAAGGATATGGATTGATGATTAAAGGTACTCTGATGAAAAAGAATGAGGAGAAACGGATTCAGTGACGATGAATGAGATAACTGGAAGAGACTAACAAATTAAATAAGAAATGAATGAAGAATAGAGAAAAAAAAAACCCAAATGTGACAAGAAAAAATAATAGAAAGGGAAGTGTGAATGGTCTGGAGAAAAAGTGGAGGAGAAAAAGTGGAGGAGAAAAAAGATTATTTAGTGTATACAAGTATTTAAAACTTTTTATATTGTATTTATATCCTTGTTTTTTAACAATTGACAATTTTCTTGAACTTTTAAAATTCTTTAAAATAACTTTAACATTTTACATAAGGGAATAAAAATTCAAAATGGTCAACTCAGAAGAAACAACCTTTGCTTATGTTATCAAAGACGTTGTCAGTTTGGAGGGAATTTTTGAACAATTCGGGTTGAAACGAGAAATGATATCAGTGGTTTGTGATTTCTAGAATGTTTCACGAACACAACGGAAGGAAAAATGAGTTAAAATCTGGAAATGCACAAGCAATATAACCCTCCGGATATCCTAACCAAAACCTTACATGAGAAAAAGTTCAACTCGGCATTGCGATGGTTGGCCAATGAATAAAATCAGTGGAAATTCAGAAAAGTGTGGTTTTTAAGACTTGTTTAGGAAATTTTTTGTTAGGTTGTATATTTGAAATGAAAATCCACCAGAAATCCGTCTGGAAACCAGTTAGAGTGTTGACCATTGACCAGTTTTCAAACGGGTGATCGTTTTGGAATTTTTGTCCATAAAAAACTTTATCTTAAAAATTTAATATATTATACGATAAAATAATAATTTATTAATATATAATATATCGTTATAAAATATATTACATTAAATTTGCAAATCTAAATGTTTGTGTAAAAATCTCATATATATTTGTTACGTTTGCGAGTTTTAATTATTATTATATAGAATTTTATCATATATCGCGATAAATTACGAGATCAAGCTATATATGTGTTCATTCTGAAATTATCTCGATGTAATTTATGAAATTTATATGATTTCTGGTTATTTTGTTTAGATTTTGGATTATCTTAATATGCACACATTACTTCACATACATTGGAAGACATCCACATTCATGTTCTCTGTTTTTTTTCTTGATGAATTTGTAGTTTGTTAACGAGAGTTTGCAATCATAAACTTGTGATTTGATCAAATTTGGACTTTATAAATCATGTAATATATGGCTTCCAATACATTGTTTATTGAAACACGTTTTAATAAATTTTGAATAAATTTATTATATAATATTACATTTAGAACTAATGAATGATAAATATTTACCACAAAAGGTTTTCACCAACGATCTTTAATTTCTTTAGATGTACGTGGTCAATTGAAATATGGTCGATCAAAAGTAACCTTCATCATTTTGGTTATATGTCAATAATGTTGATAAAAACCTATAAAAACGTTGATTCAAATCTTATCATATTACTAAATTAGGTAAAAATTTAATAATTTTTTTATCAAATATCATTGTGTTCCATCTTCACGATTTATATCAATACACATATGTTTACATCATCCTTCATATATGGCAAGTAATTTTTTTACGGTTGGTTCTTGTTGCATTTGTGATGATGATGGATCGATGGGTCCTAGAAAAGCGTAGCGTCATATATGTGAAAAATGAGCATTTTTTATGTTTGTGTTAAGGGAATCAAAGACAAAACCACGTGACCCGAGGACAAAACAATGGGAAAAATCCACGAGATTGAATACCAAACAACGAGATTTGAGGACCAAACTAAGGGATAGGAATACCAAACAATGTGATTCATGCACCAAGGCATGGGCTCTAAAGACCAAGCCAAGGGGTTTGAGAATCAAGTCGATGGGATGACACTAATGTGAAAGATAAAAAAGTTAGGCGGATAATGATTAGGCAGGGCACACAACGAAAAACTTGAGCGGACGACTAGACAAACAATAGTGAGACTCGACAGTTGGGTGAACACCGATGATAAGCGAGGTTGAGCAAATATAAATGGACAAAAATATTATTGGGCAAATGACCGATGCATGGATGAGGAAAGACAAGGGTAGAAGGGCGAGGAAAGATGACTAGGATGGTGATGACACTGATAGAAGATGACAACGATAGAAGACGACAAGAATGAGAAGAAAAAAACAAAAAGATGATGGGAACATACTTGGTGTGAGGACAATAGGAAGATGATAGAGGCAATGAGAAAAGCAACAAAAGAAGCAAATCGAGTTTAGACGAATACAATGGATGAAGTGAATGATGTACATACAGTGGTGCTTATAGAAAAATGATATTAGGTTTTTGTTTCAATTTAAAAAAGTATTTACAGATGGCACCAAATAGATATAAAATTACGGATAGGTTCCCTTTTCGTTCATAACTTCAGGATACATATGCACTAACCTTCTTAAATTAAAATGTGTTCTAGATATATATGGGGTTCGTAATGAATTTTCGGATGGAGCTCACGATTTATCGAGAATTTCCAAACGGTTGAGCGAATTGTTTGTATTTCCTTAAGACATATCAGTAATTCATTCATTTTTTATATTTTTTAGTTGTAAGTAGTCACACTTCTTTTGTTCCATGTTGTTTTATGAAAGGATCCACACTTTGTATATTATGTATTGACGTATCTAGTGTTCCTTGATAATTTACAGCCATATTTTTCATCCAAAAAAATCAAACATACTTTATGTTTGTCTATAAAAGAGATAAAAATTGAATATGTCCTTAATATAAAGGATTCTGAGCATATAAACGGGATCGGACTGCTTTCAGCAACCCACAGCATCGTTTATCTCGAAAAGAGGAATAAAATATGAAAAAATCATGTAATTCGAAGCTTCCTACGCAAAGTTATGGTATTTCAAAGCCCGTCGTACAATTCACATTTGTAGTCGTCTAACCACGTTAAAACAAAAACAATAAGCGGAAAAGTGATGCAACACGAGAGAAAAATGCAAATAGGAAATAGGAAGCGAAAGGAATATCCGAGATAAAAAAAGCCACGCAAGCGCCGTATTGACAAGAAATGACATTCGTATTTTAAGAAACTCAAAAAGGGCATCTCCTACCTCTAAAAATTCAACGTATCGACCTAAATAAAGGATTTTGAGCTCGAAAACATGGTCAAGCTGCCTTCAGCAACCCACAACATCGTTTATCTCGAATAAAGGAATAAAATGTGAAAAAATCATGTAATTCGGAGCTTTGTATGAAGAGTTATGGTATTTCAAAGCACGTCGTACAATTCATTGTTGTAGTCGTCTAATCACGTCAAAAAAATAAGCGGAAAAGTGGTGCAACACGAGAGACAAATGCTAATAGAAAATAGGAAACGAAAGGAATATCCGAGAGAAAAACGCAACGCAAGCGGCGTATTGAAAAGAAATGACATTCGTATCCTAAGAAACTCGAAAAGGGCATCTCCTGACTATAAAAATCTAATGTATCGAGCTAAATAAAGGCTTTTGGGATGGTAAACGGGGGCGGGCTGCCTTCAGCAATCCGTGGCATCATTTATCTCGAAAAGAGGAGTAAAATGTGAAAACATCATGTCATTCGGAGCTTCCTATGCAAAGTTATGGTATTTCAAGGCCCGTCGTACAATTCATTGTTGTAGTCGTCTAATCAAGTTAAAACAAAAACAAAAAAGCGGAAAAGTGGTGCAACACGAGAGACAAATACAAATAGAAAATAGGAAGCGAAAGGAATATCCGAGAGAAAAACGCCACGCAAGCGGCGTATTGACAAGAAATGACATTTGTATCCAAAGAAACTCGAAAAGAGCATCTCTTGGCTCTAAAAATCCAATGTATCGACCTAAATAAAGGCTTTTGACCTCGAAAACTGGGTCGAGCTGCCTTCAGCAACCCGCGGCATCGTTTATCTCGAAAAGAGGAATAAAATGTGAAAAAATCATGTAATTCGGAGCTTCCTACGGAAAGTTATTGTATTTCAAAGCCCATCGTACAATTCATTGTTGTAGTCGTCTGATCACGTTAAAACAAAAACAATTAGCGGAAAAGTGGTGCAACACGAGAGACAAACGCAAATAGGAATTAGGAAATGAAAGGAATATCCGAGAGAAAAACGCAACACAAGCGGCGTATTGACAAGAAATGACATTTGTATCCTAAGAAACTCGAAAAGGGCATCTCCTGGCTCTAAAAATCCAATGTATCGATCTAAATAAAAGATTTTGAGCTTGAAAACGGGGCCGGGCTGCCTTGAGCAACCCACAACAATGTTAATCTCGAAAAGAGGAATAAAATGTGAAAAAATCATGTAATTCGGAGCTTCCTACGCAAAGTTATGGTATTTCAAAGCCCGTCGTACAATTCATTGTTGTAGTCTTCACATCACGTTAAAACAAAAAAAATGAGCGGAAAAGTGGTGCAACACGAGAGACAAACGCAAATCGGAAATAGGAAACGAAAGGAATATATGAGAGAAAAACGCAACGCAAGCGGCGTATTGACAAGAAATGACATTCGTATCCTAAGAAATTCGAAAAGGGCATCTCTTGGCTCTAAAAATCCATTGTATCGACCTAAATAAAGGATTTTGAGCTTGAAAACGGTGTCGGGCTGCCTTCAGCAACCCGCAACAATGTTAATCTCGAAAAGAGGAATAAAATGTGAGCAACTCTTCTCAAAATCTCAAAAGGTGATGAGTTTGAATCCCATTCCAACTAAGGATTCAAATCTAGATATATACGGATCCATAGAGAGTCTTCCATTTTTTTAATTTTTTTGCATCTCCCGAACATTCCATTTTTACCCTAAAAAACATGTAATTCGGAGCTTCCTACGCAAAGTTGTGGTATTTCAAAGCCCGTCATACAATTCATTGTTGTAGTCGTCTAATCACGTTAAAACAAAAACAAAAAAACGGAAAAGTGGTGCAACACGAGAGCCAAATGCAAACAGGAAATAAGCAGCAAAAGGAATATTCGAGAAACAAATGCAACACAAGCGGCGTATTAACAAGAAATGACATTCGTATCCTAAGAAACTCGAAATGGGCATCTCCCGGCTCTAAAAATTCAACGTATCGACCTAAATAAAGGATTTTGAGCTCGAAAACGGGTCGGGCTGCCTTCAGCAACCTGCGTCATCATTTATCTCGAATAAAGGAATAAAATGTGAAAAAATCATGTAATTCGGAGCTTCCTATGCAAAGTTATGGTATTTCAAAGCCCGTCGTACAATTCATTGTTATTGTCGTCTAATCACGTTAAAACAAAAACAAAAAGCGGAAAAGTGGTGCAACACGAAAGACAAACGCAAATAGGAAATAGGAAGCGAAAGGAATATCCGAGAGAAAAACGCAACGCAAGCGGCGTATTGACAAGAAATGACATTTGTATCCTAAGAAACTCGAAAAGGACTTCTCCCGACTCTAAAAATCCAACGTATCAACCTAAATAAAGGATTTTGAGCTTGAAAACGGGGTCGGGCTACCTTCAGCAACCCGCAGTATCGTTTATCTCGAAAAGAGGAATAAAATGTGAAAAAATAATGTAATTCAGAGCTTCCTACGCAAAGTTATGGTATTTCAAAGGCCGTCGTACAAGTCATTGTTGTAGACGTGATATGATCCTGGAGGACGCCGAAGACGTGACCAACAACGCAGAAGAGGACGCGACCTGCGGCGCGGAAGAAGAAGAAATCTCTGCGACCCGAGACGCCAATCCCGCGGCCCGAGACGCCATTAGGTCAAAATACGTCGGTCCCGTGACCCGAGCCCGAGCTCTAGAAGAGGATGCCTTGATCATATCCGCTGGTCCCATGACCCGAGCCAAGGCCGCAAAGCTAAAGGAAGCTATTATCGGGATTCTCACGACCGTCCATGCCCACGAGGAGTATGCTAGTTCACGCGATGTCACGAATTTCAAGAACGTCTTCAAAGCCGAAGCTCGACCCGCTATGGTCATTGATTAGGTTAAGTGACCCGCGTGTACTCTTTTCCCCTCGTCGGTTTTGTCCCACCGGGTTTTCCGACGACGGGTTTTTAACGAGGCCGCGAGTCACTTATTTTCCCGCAACCTAATTAATGATCGGACGCGAGACACGAGTCGGACGCAATACAAGGTGCACGGCCAACAAGAAGCTTATCTTCTTGTTTGAAGAATTCAAGAGAATTAAGAAGGCCCTTGCATGAAGAGAAGCATTTAATGAACTTGATTTTGAATTTTTCTTGTTTTTATCTTTATATGGTCGTCCACCCCTTGTAGCAAGAACATCCAACTTTTATCAACTTTGAAATTTATCTTTGAATTGATCTTTGATCATTCTCGAATTCCCTTTGTGAATTCTTTGGGTTGTTGGTGCGTAATATCCAGCTTCCTACTCGTTGGTGCGTCATATCCATCGAGCCGTTCGTTCTTCCTTGGTGCGTCATATCCATCGAAGACGAACACGGTAAATCGAGAGCCTTCCGCAACTCTCGTGCGACCATTCGTTCCACACACCCTTGTGGTGTAACGTGCGCGACCGAGTCCGTGCGTGTACTAGTCTAGGGTTTCGGTGTTGTTTTGCTTTCCGCTTGGGGCTGCTCCGTTTGTTAAGTGTGCAGGAACCTACGGAAAGATTCATGCAAAGTTAAAACCCGAGACACACGGGTGTCATGGAAGGCGATCCAAGCCGTGTCAATGAGAGACTCATGGAGGCTCTCGCGGCTCGCCTAGAGCTAAGTTTCAACAACAAGATGGAAGAATTCCGTCAAGGGTTTCAAGCCGAACGTCCCCCATGGCCACGAAACGTACAAACGTTCCAGCAACGTGAAATGAACCCGCTTGAGGAGGACAGCAACTACTACGAACGAGGTAGCTCATCCTCGTCCCGAAGTAGTCACCGGCGGCGACGCGTGCCTAGGGAACGGAGAGACGACCCGAGGGATGACCTTGCTGGTCTAAAACTTAAAATCCCCGCGTTCCATGGCAAGGCCGACCCGGAAGCCTATCTTGAATGGGAGAAGAAGGTAGAATTAGTTTTTAGTTGTCAAACTTACCCCGAGGCCAAAAAGGTTAGGATAGCGGCCACGGAATTTTATGATTATGCGTTGAGTTGGTGGGATCAACTCACGATTTCTCGACGGAGAAATGGCGAAGAACCAGTAGCTACTTGGCTGGAAATGAGGTCAATAATGCGCAAAAGGTTCGTGCCAAACCATCACCACCGAGAGGTCCATCGGCGACTACGGAAACTCATCCAAGGAAACCGATCCGTGGAGGAGTATTACCAAGAGATGGAGCTGCTCATGTTGCGGGCTGATCTTACGGAAGATCGAGAAGCAACAATGTCACGGTTCTTTGGAGGTCTCAACCTAGACATCCAAGACCAACTCGAGCTACAACATTACGTGGAGATCGAGGAGATGCTTCATAAAGCGATTCTCATCGAACAACAACTCCAGCGGCGACGTAACCCCCGTTCGGGTTATGGAACTGGAAAATT
The DNA here is from genome assembly GCA_036759665.1 of Gynandropsis gynandra. Lineage (NCBI taxonomy): Eukaryota > Viridiplantae > Streptophyta > Magnoliopsida > Brassicales > Cleomaceae > Gynandropsis > Gynandropsis gynandra. The sequence goes on from CM071874.1 coordinate 28,042,084, forward strand.
TGGCCAAACTCGTGATGAGAGACCGAGTTATCCCCGAAGGGACAACACGGTACAAACCGGCCGCGACCCGCAGAAAACGCATACTGCGAGCCGAGACGCGCCGAGAGCAATTCCAACCGCGCCGCGCGACAAGGGTAAAACCGAGGCCACAACTTCGAGGGCTCGAGACGTGAAGTGTTTTAAATGTCACGGAAGAGGACATTACGCCAGCGACTGTACCAACAAGAAGGTGATGATCCTTCGAGATGACGGAGAATTCGAATCCGAAGACGAGGCGGCAGAACTATCGGACGATACGCAAGAGGAAGAACCTGCTACGGGAGAATTACTGGTCACGCAACGTGCCCTAAACACACAGCACAAATACAATGAACAAGAACAGCGTGAGAACCTGTTCCACACCCGCTGTTTGGTTCACGGCAAAGTTTGTAGCGTCATCATTGACGGTGGAAGCTGCACAAATGTAGCTAGCGCTACAATGGTTCGAAAACTCGGACTTAAAATACAAAAGCACCCAAAGCCGTATAAGCTTCAGTGGCTGAACGAAAACGGTGAAATGAAGGTGACGAGCCAAGTGACCGTCCCATTTTCCATAGGAAAATACGAGGACGAGATCCTATGTGATGTACTTCGGAGGGAGGCAAGCCACATCTTGCTCGGAAGACCTTGGCAGTCAGACCGCAAAGTGAAGCACGACGGATACACCAACAAACATTACTTCGAGTTTAAAGGTAAAAAGACGGTACTTGTTCCGTTGACGCCAAAGGAAGTAATGCAGGATCAAGCTCACCTTAAGAAGCAGAACGCCCTTGAGCTCAGATCATCGAACTTTTTCGCACGATCGGGTGAAATCAAGAAAACTTTACATTCCGATCAAACCGTACTTCTGTTTGTCTATAAGGAAGCTCTAGCGAGCTTAACTAACCTTACACCGGTATTGCCGAGTGAAGTCTCTATACTTTTGCAGAACTACCATGACGTCTTTCCAGAGGAAACCCCCACCGGACTGCCACCCATACGTGGAATCGAACATCAAATCGATTTCATTCCTGGAGCCACGCTACCAAATCGGCCATCATACCGAACCAACCCCGTGGAAACAAAGGAACTACAAAGGCAAGTCGAGGAGCTTATGGCCAAAGGACATATCCGAGAGAGTATGAGTCCATGCGCCGTACCCGTGCTACTCGTACCCAAAAAGGATGGCAGCTGGCGCATGTGCGTGGATTGTAGAGCAATCAACAATATCACGGTGAAGTATCGACACCCTATCCCTAGGTTAGACGATATGTTAGATGAACTACATGGAAGTAAGGTATTTTCGAAAATTGATCTTAAAAGTGGTTACCATCAAATTAGGATGAAAGAAGGAGACGAATGGAAAACTGCGTTTAAAACTAAACATGGATTGTACGAATGGTTAGTTATGCCTTTTGGATTGTCCAACGCACCTAGTACGTTTATGAGGCTAATGAACCATGTACTTAGAGAATTCATAGGAAGATTCGTTGTCGTCTATTTTGATGATATCCTAGTTTATAGCAAGAATTTGAAAGAACACCTAGGACATCTAGAATCAGTCATGAAGGTACTTAGGAAGGAAGAGCTGTATGCCAATCTTAAAAAGTGTACCTTTTGTACGGATAACATTGTTTTCCTAGGATTTGTAGTTAGTGCAGATGGTGTTAAGGTCGACGAGGATAAAGTCAAAGCCATTCGGGAATGGCCAAGCCCAAAGACCGTCGGGGAAGTCCGAAGTTTCCATGGACTCGCAGGGTTTTACCGGCGATTCGTAAAGGACTTCAGCACCATTGCTGCCCCTCTTACGGAAGTAATTAAGAAGAACGTGGGATTCAAATGGGAGAAACCTCAAGAAGTAGCGTTTCAAACGCTGAAGGATAAGTTGACTAACGCCCCGTTACTTAGTTTACCCGATTTCCTTAAGACTTTCGAGATTGAGTGTGATGCATCAGGAATAGGCATTGGAGCAATCTTAGTGCAGGATCGGAAGCCGATCGCATATTTCAGCGAGAAACTCGGAGGAACCACTCTTAACTACGCTACCTACGACAAAGAGTTGTATGCACTTGTTCGGGCATTGCAGACTTGGCAGCATTACCTATGGCCGAAGGAATTCGTAATCCATACCGACCATGAATCGCTCAAGTACCTAAAGGGTCAGAACAAGTTGAGCAAGAGACACCCCCCCCTTGTAGCAAGAATCCAACTTTTTTCTCAATATTGAAATTATCTTTGAATTGATCTTTTGATCATTCTCGAATTCCTTTTGTGAATTCCTTTGGTTGTTGGTGCGTAATATCCAGCTTCCTACTCGTTGGTGCGTCATATCCATCGAGCCGTTCGTCCTTCTTTGGTGCGTCATATCCATCGAAGACGAACCCGGTAAATCGAGAGCCTTTCCGCAACTCTCGTGCGACCATTCGTTCCACACACCCTTGTGCACTCGTTGCAGCAAGGCATATCCCTCACTAACCAAGTCTAGAGCGTCGATTCAGTCGGGATCGCGTCACCTGCTCATTCAACGGGATTGATACTCAGAAGAGATTGGTTTCAGTAGATAGTTGTATACATTTGAGAGAGCACTAGACACTCACTTGTTCTCCTATTTCGTCCTTGATGATCATTCTAGGAAGTGATTGAACCTGCAAGCACGACAAGACCACACATATAAGAGGAAAAAAAAAAGAGAAGGAAGTGCCACTTTTTGTACGTGCATGTGTTTAGTTACAGACCAATCTAGAAAGTGAACCAAGAGTGTTTGCACACGATTGAAGATTGAAACATGTATGTTGCCGTGACAAGATATTCAATTCCTTGCACAAGACATACACCAAGAGACACATTTGATAGTTATTCGTTCATAGTGAAACAATAAGTGCATCAGGAATTGCTTTCGAAGGGATATTTCTGGATCATCATATTCTTACCATTCTGTGAAGCCTTTTTCACCAGGTAAAATCTCGAAAGTGCCCGACCCACTAGTATAAATGGCTTCAGAAGTAAAGCCAAACAGTTGCCGGAACTGCCCCAAGAAAACTTCAAATATTTTCTCAAGATCCTGGTCAATTCAAGTAAAAATATCAATTTGTATTGTAACTTGAAGCAACATATACAGTATTATTTAGATAAAAGGAAACCCACCTCAGAAGAGATAGTATTCCTGGTTTGACTTCCAGAGAACTGTTCACAGTTTGCAGGACTCCAAACAATTACTCCGCCCCACATCTATATTAATTAACGTCTACTTGATTTTTTCTGTTAAATGTTTTTTTATTTAAAAAAAATAATTTAGGGGTTTTTTATGAGTTAAAAGCGTAAGGTTTTTTTATTAAAAATTATTTTTGAAGGTTTTTTTTAGTTTACCCCTTTTTTTTTCTAGTTTGATCCATCGTAATATATTTTCATTAAACTTTTCTCTATATATATATAAAGCTCAAAACAATCTCTATATGCAAGATTTAATCATCGTTACATAATCTACATCCAATATTTTCATACAAAGTGAGTTTATTTATAGGAGTTCAAAATGGTATGAAATGGGTTTTCATTCTAAGTATTGTATAAACATATAATTATCTTTAAAAAATCTCACTTAATTAATTTTTTATTCAACTAATTATCTTAAGAATATGAATTTTCAAATAATTATTTCAAAGACAACATTCCGTGTTAGATATATCGGGTGGATGGATGGATAATGTTAGAATTAATTAAATATTATGGCCCATGTAACTTGGGCTTTTGGGCTTTAATATTAAAGTAGATCACTTTGATGGTTAGGTATCTATTAAAAAATTAAAACCCGTTGGCAATTATGTAATTAAGGTCCATCTCTCATTACCCATATAGTATTAGGGTTTAGGGTTTCCTAAACCTATAAAAAAGAGACATTACTGTCTACGCTTTTATCCATAAAAAAGGCAAATCACATAAAAAGGGTAAAAGGAGAGAGAACAAACCCTAGTTTCAGAGTTTCTTCAAAGTTTTTTCCGCTGCACAACATGGATCCAGGTAAATTTCTGATCTATGTTATTATAGTGAATATTGTATGAATTATGCAAAACCAGATCGTGTTTGTGTTTAGGTTTTCATAAAGTTCAATCTCTGAAAGCCTGAAATTATCTATCAATTGGTATCCGAGCCTGGTTGTGGCTAAGGATAATTCAACAATTAAAGTTTATGTTTTTTATTGTTAAATAATGGGTTGGTATTTGTATATTAGCACCGAGATCGTCCACATAAATTTCCAACGTAGAGATGTTCGTTAAATATGACTTTTGTTGCTTCGATGAATGTAATCATAAAGTAAAGAGCATAATTATTGCCACATCTAATTTATCATTCATTTGAATGTTTGTTTTGCCCACGTGTAAGCACTTGTCTATGCATATATGATGATCTAAGTGTCTCTCTGTATTAGTGGTGTATAAACATGTTTGTAAAGTTTAGACATGCATATATGAATTGATAATTATTGAGATTTATCAAATCATGGGATTTTTTTTGTTTATTCATAAAAAATGAAAATATACGTGTTTGCTTTCGTATTTGGAAGTATTGAAGTTTTGTAAAGTATTGTAAATATA